>CANUEX010029120.1:0-10274 GCA_948099535.1 Jatropha multifida | reverse complement strand
TATCATCATTCATACACCATACATATAATCAAATAATAATACTCAAAATATCTACCAATCTCATTAATTATAATTTCAATATTTACAACTCCAATATTATTTACTATAAGTCTATACATGCCATAATTCACATAAATACACATGTCCTACCCAAAATCAATACTTCTACTTTGATGCTACTCCACTAGTCTTTAGGTAGTGTCCACCGCTCTTAACCTACGCGTGATAAAAATCAATGTGCTGAGTGAAAGACACAGTTGTGCTAAATAATTACCAATAAAAGTAGCAAGAAAATACCAAGTAATAAATCTCAAATCATAATATATATTAAGCACTGAAAATGTGCTAATTAAATCCAAATATTTCAAAAATCATAAAGAAATTCACATCTTTAAAATTCATATATAACTCAATATAAATAGGAAAATATCACAAATACTAATATATTTTCGATATCTTTATAACGAAATAAAATCCCATTCTTAATTTAGGAAATTCATAAATACATGTATCTTCATTTTCTTATAGCTGCATAAAATTTCATTCTTAGTTAAGGCTCGTACTAATACAGAATGAACGTAAGTAGATTCGACTGTGGCTTATGAAAGTGCCAACCCCATCACACAATCGTGGCCTATGAAAGTGCCACCCCCATAACACAAACGTGGCCTATGAAAGCACCACCCCCATCACATAATAAGCGTGTCCGCTTATTCATAAGGGCTAATAACCCTAGCATATGATCACAGCTTCACATAACAGAATGGGCTGATAACCCGAGCATGCTCACATATCAAAATCAATCTCATCTTACTACATTTCAATCATGTATAGTAGAGCCCAAAATAAATGCGTTCTTCCACAAATAATCTCATTTCCTATTCACCATTCCTTATCTAAAAACATTTTATAACTAACACTTATTATTTCAAAATCACTACTTGTAAATGCACTTCAAATCCTTTTATATTTAAAGCCAAAACCATACTTTTTAATCACAAACAATCATAGCTTAAAAATACTTAAAGATCAACATTTAAAAGCCTTACCTACTAAAGAAGGTTCAGCCTCTTTGTGAAAACAGAGGAAAAGCTTCCTCCATCAAATGCCTTAATCACTAGCTCAAAATCATTATTCAAAATCATTAAATCCATTACTATAAACAATTTACTGCAAAATCCATTTTTACACATTTAAAGCTTCTTTAAGTCCTTGAAAAATGCTAAAGCATTGTAATTCAAAGTAGGCTTAAAACCATCATCAAATTCGTCATTATCAAACTCATTTAAGTTAAATTCAAGCTTAAAAATCAAAGAAACACAAAGGTCCTTCACCATCCATAGGTTCGACCATCCTTTCAAAACAAAGGGAAAAATAGTTTCCTTCCAAATTACTTTCACAAATCATAAGGAAAACCACTTCAAAGCTCATTTACCATCAAGGAAATAAAAAACAACAAAAATCAAGGCCCTTCCTTTAAGGAGAGTTCGGCCATTCATGAGCGAAGAGGGAGGAGAGGTTCCTCTTCCCATTCAAGCATTCTTTAATGCTTATAAATCATAGGAAATCACATTAAAACATCCAATTGTTCATTTCCCAACACATTCCACATAATTCCCCAAAATCATTAAAAACCCCTAAATTTCAAATTTAAAGAAATTGAAAGGGAAATGAAAATACTAGTGCACTAACCTTTCAATCAAGCTTTAAGAAGCTTAGAAAGCTTCACTCTTTAGCCTTTCCTTTCCCTTTGGTGGAGGGTTCTCCCACTTTTGCTCCAATGGCAACTTAATTCTCTTTATCTTTAGTCACCAATTTCAACTTCTACTACTTAATATTTAAGAATTAATTACTATTCTATGATTTAATTAGGTAGTTTAGTGATAATTTGGAGGTAGGAAAATGAAAGAAATGGAGGAAGAAGAGAAGGGGAGAAATGGCGTGGAGATGGTGATGAGGAAGAAAGAGAAAGTGTTGATGAAGTGGTAGTCTTTAAGTAGCAAAGTCAACTTTTGCTTCCTTATTTTATGCCAAATAAATGGCTATGATCAAGTCCTAAGTAATTTCATCCAATGACTCTAAATATTCATCAAATAACTCTCTTCCAAATATTATTTAACTCCACCAATTAATTAAATTAACTCCACAAAAATAATTCCTCAATTATTCCTTAATATACTACTCTAAAAATCAATATTCATTAAATGCCGCAATTCTTCAAAAATATTCATGAAATAGTTTCTACCCACCTACATCATGCAAACATGCTCCAAAAATATTAAATAAAATAATAGACATACGTAGTAATTGTAACACCCGCTACCCAATCCCAGAGAACTAGACGGTAGATGCCACATTCGGTGTTGGAGCACCGCCTTATTTCACTTACTAACTCAAGATCACATATTAGAAGTGGTTAGATTTTCATAAGGAGGCAAGTAATTTAAAATTTAAAAATAGAGTTTAAGGAAATTCCTACGAAAATAAATTAAATTGGACATATTCAAAATAAATATACTTAATATAGTATAAAAGTACTTAAATCAAGAAATTTCTAGCATTTTCATAAATCTGACCTTTGCTGTGTACTTAAATATTTTGCAAAGGATCATAAGTTGAGCTATAGGTATTCAAATTAGACACAAGAGGATGATCTAGAAAGCTAAGAAGTAGAAATACAACTTTTATGAAGAACACAGGATATTATCTTTCCATTTTAGTGGCCAAAAGGGACAGTCAATTTGGATATACAAGTGAGACGCCATAATAGAACAAGTTTTGGTATTTAAATCATAAGTTGAGCTAAAAGTATTGAAATTGAACATAAGAGGATGTTTTGGAAAGATGAGAAATAGAGCTAAAACTTTCATGAAGAAGTGAGAAGCAAATGGAAATTATAAAAGGGTTGAAAATGACTTCCAGTCCACCCTAAGTACACCTCTAACATCAAAATTCATCAAAAATCTAAGATTTAAAACTTAAGAAAATGAAAGGGGAATTTGAATATTATTGCACTAACCTATTTTCCAACCTTGAACAAGATTAAAAACTCTACTCCTTAGCCTTCTCTTTGCCTCTTGAAGAGTGTTCACCAATTTCTTCAAAGTAAAAGAAAATCCCGTTAAACCCAAAATTCATCACAAGAAATGGAGAGATCATGATTTAATGCATAATCTAACATGTAAATATCATGAATTCCTTAACTAAAGCCTTAGAAATTAAAATTCACTACTTACTTGCTCTTGGTTGAAACTCAAATTCTTCCACTTAAAGCTTCAATTTCTTTCTCCTAAGCTTGGGTTTTAATGTTTTCTTGCTAATTCAAAGCTTAAAATAAGTAATTTGGTGAGATTTTGAGGTAGAAAATGAAAGAAAATGGAGGAGGAAGAAGAAGAAGAGAGTGTGGCGTGGAGATGGAGGAAGAAGAAAGAGAAAGTGTAGCTTTTTAGTTGAAAAATCAAATTTGGCTTCTTAAGTTTATGCCAAAAGAAGGTCCACGATCAAGTCTTAGGTAGTTTCATCCAATGGCTCTAAATATTCCTCAAATAACTCATTTCCAAATATTATCTAATTCCACAATTTAATTAAATTAATTCCACCAAAAATAATCCATCATTTATTCCTTAATATACTACACTAAAAATAATATCCATTTATTGCCGCAATTCTCCAAAAATATTCATGAAATATTTTCTACCCATCTGAATCATGCAAACATGCTCCAAAAACATTAATTAACATACTAGACACATGTAGTAATTTTTTCGGATCGAAATAATACCAAGTCCTGGACCGATGGTACTATTTATAAATCGATCATCACTATTAACCACACCAAAAAATTAGACTGTTACCTTATGTACCAAGGTCTAACGGTATAGTATTGGTGGCCGACTATGAAGAGGGACATTGTGGGTTTTGTATCGAGATGCTTGACCTGTCAGCAGGTTAAGGCGAAGCATCAGGTCCTATCGGGTTTGCTATATCCTATCTCTATTCCAGGGTGGAAATAGGATAGGATCACCATGGATTTTGTGATTGGTTTGCCTACTACACCTAGGAAGAACTATTCTATTTAGGTTATAGTCGATATATTGACGAAGTTAGCACATTTTCTTCCTGTTAGGACTGATTATACGATGGAGCAGTATGCAGAGTCCTTCCTCCATTATCTCTAATAGAGGTCCGAGGTTTACTTCGAGATTTTGGAAGACGTTACATGAGGCTTTGGATACTAAATTACATTTCAACATAATTTTTCATCCGCAGACAGATGGTCAGTCAAAGTGGGTGATTTAGGTGCTTGAGGATATGTTGAGGGCTTGTGTGATAGAGTTAGTTTAATTAATTGAGGAATAATATTGGAAGAGTTATTTGATGAATATTTAGAGCCATTGGATGAGATTACTTAGGACTTGATCATAGCCATTCATTTGGCATAAAATAAGGAAGCAAAAGTTGACTTTGCTACTTAAAGACTATGACTCATCAACACATTCTCTCTCTTCCCTTCTTCTTCTCCAACGCCACCATCTTCTTCTCCTCTTCCTCCAATTTATTCATTTTCCTACCTTCAAATAACCACCAAACTACCTAATTAAACCATAGAATAGTGATTAATTCTTAAGAAATAAGTAGTAGAAGTTGAAATTGGTGATTAAAAGAAATGAGAATTGAAGTTGCCATTGAAGCAAGTAAGTTGCGGATTTTGAGTTTTATGATTTAATAAGTAGAATTCAAGGTTTAGGCATGGGATTAATGCATTAAATCATGCTCCATTCATTTCTTTTGTTGATTTTGATTTTAATGTGCACTTTTTCCTACTTTGAAGAAGTGGGAGAACCCTCCACCAAAGGGAAAGGAAAGGCTAAAGAGTGAAGCTTTCTAAGATTCTTATAGCTTGATTGAAAGGTTAGTGGACTAGTATTTCCATTTCCCTTTCAATTTCTTTAAATTTGAAATTTAGGGGTTTTTAATGATTTTGGGAATTATGTGGAATGTGTTAGGAAATGAACAATTGGATGTTTTAATATAATTTCCTATGATTTATAAGCATGAAAGAATGCTTGAATGGGAAGAGGAACCTCTCCTCCCTCTTCTCTCATGAATGGCCGAACCCTCCTTAGAGGAAGGGCCTTGATTTTTGTTGTTATTTTTTATTTCCTTTGATTGTAAATGAGCTTTGAAGTGGTTTTCCTTATGATTTGTGAAAGTAATTTGGAAGGAAACTATTTTTCCCTTTGTTTTGAAAGGATGGCCAAACCTATGGATGGTGAAGGGCCTTTGTGTTTCTTTGATTTTTAAGCTTGAATTTAACTTAAATGAGTTTGTTTATAAGTAATTTGGTGATGGTTTAAAGCTTTAATTTGAATTCTAATGTCTTAGCATTTTTCATAACTTAAAGAAGGTTTTGAAATGGTAAAATGAGTTTTATGGTTAAGTGTTTAAAGTAATGGATTTAATGATTTTGAGTTAGTGATTAAGGCATTTGATGAAGGAAGCTTTTCCTCCTTTGTTTTCGTAAAGAGGTCGAACCTTCTTTAGTAGGTGAGGCATGATTTTGGTCTTGTAAATGTTGATCTTTAAGTATTTTTTAAGTTATGATTGTTTGTGTTTAAAAAGTATGGTTTTGGCTTTAAATATAAGAGGATTTAAAGTGCATTTACAAGTTGTAAGTTAAGTGATTTTAAAATAATAAGTGTTAATTATAAAATGTTTTTTGATAAGGAATGGTGAATGAGAAATGAGATTATTTGTGGAAGAATGCATTTATTAATGGGCTTTACTATACATGATTGAAATGTAGTATGATGAGATTGATTTCGATACGTGAGCATGCTCGGGTTATCAGCCCGTTCTGTTATGTGGAGCTATGATCATATGCTAGGGTTATCAGCCCTTATGAATAAGCGAACGTGCTTATTATGTGATGGGGGTGGTGCTTCCTCAGGCCACGATTGTGTGATGGGGGTGCTTTCATAGGCCACGATTGTATGATGGGGGTGGCGCTTTCACAGGCCACGATCGAATCTGCTTATGTTCATTCTATACTAGTATGAGCCTTAATTAAAAATGAAATTTTATGCGGCTATAAGAAAATGAAGATATACTATATTTATGAATTTCCTAAATTAAGAATGGGATTTTATTTTGTTATAAAGAAATCGAAAATATATTGGTATTTGTGATATTTTCTTTTTTATATTGAGTTATGTATGAATTTTAAAGATGCAAATTTCTTTATAGTTTTCAAAATATTTGGATTTAATTAGCACGTTTCAATGCTTAGTATATATTATGATTTGAGTATTTTCAAAGATATTTGAGATTTATTACTTGGCATTTTCTTGCTACTTTTATTGGAAATTATTTAGCACCACTGAATCTTCCACTCAGCGCGTTGATTTTTATCACGTGCAGGTTAAGAGCGATGGACACTACCGGAAGACCAGAGGAGTAGCATCAGAGTAGAAGTATAGCTTTTGGATACGATATGTATATTAATGTCAATTATGGCATGTATAGAATTATTGTAGACAATATTGAGGTTGTAAATATTGAAATAACATTTAGTGAAATTGGTGGCTGATTAAGTATATTATCGTATTATATTTTTGGTGTATGAATGTTAATATTGTTATTCTTGGAATGAATGGTGTATTAGCATGGTAAAACTTAAGTAAATTAACGCAACCTTTTAGAAGTGCTTGTGACATGCCGTGATGAACTGGAGTTTTGGGGATTAGAGAAATTATATTGGAAGTGTGTACATTTTCTTTGTGTGGCAAGTTAATTTTTAGGGGAAACTCTTGTGAAATTTTATTTTTTGTAGGAATTTCCTTAAAATTTATTTTTTAAAATTTTTAATTACTTGCCTCCTTATGAAAATCTAACCACTTCTAATATGTGATCTAGAGTTAGTAAGTGATATAAGACATTGCTTCGGCGCCAAATGTGGCATCTGCCGTCTGGTCCTTCAGGATTGGGCGAAGGGTGTTACATCCACCTACCCCCAAAGGACTCACAATAGACTCGAGTGCCTTAAAAAGTGTCAAATCAGACCTAAGCACTTCAAATTACTAAAAACCTCATACCAGAATTGAGTACCTTAAGCCCCAACAGTATGAAATTCTAAAAACTTCTACAATGGATGTGTACTGATACCTCTCTTTTGTTTGCTTCTACTAGAGAACAATAATGACCATGGCTTTACCTACTAATTTTAGGGTATTGATAGAAGAACTACTCCGACAATAGGAGTCTCATTTTCGAAAAATGCTGACAGAGTAAAATAATTCCCTCTAAAATACTATTGCTGCTTAGAGAGAGACTATTTTGGGGGAAGTGAGAACCTTGATAACTGCCGGTTAGAATGGCAATACTCCTCCAAACCAAACTGGGGGATCTAATGAACAACATGCCATTCCACCCAATCGTGATCAGAATGCCCGAGGGTCGATTCCTGAGATAGGGGCCACTTTTAATGCTATTGCCACCTGAAGCAATATAAGGGATGATTCTACCTCCCTGGAGGTTAAGAAAATGATGGAGAACTTTGAGAAGATCCTAAAGAGCATCAATAAGTACAAAGACTTGATTGATGTAGACTCTCTCCCACTCTTTCCATAGGCTAGGCTACTTGCCAAGTTCAAGACGCCTCCCATGGAGAAGTTTGACAGCACCTGATGCCCAAAGACTCACTTGAAAATGTATATGGGTGCTCTCACTCGTCTCATTGTAAACAATAAGCTCCTGGCTCAACTTTTCCAATAATCTCTCATCGGTGCTGCTTTTTGCTGGTTTATTGGCTTAGAAAATGCTAAGAAGAAGACCTGGGATGAGATATGCAATTCCTTCAACCAATAGTACCACTACAATGTGGAGGTTGACATTACCAAAAGAAAACTAGAGACAACCAAACAGGAAGCCCAGGAATCTTTCTCTTCATTTCTCACAAGATGGAGAGGCAAGGCTGCCCATATTCTTAATTGTCCTTTTGAACAGGAACAGATTGAAATCATAGTCAACAACTTACTCCTTTCTTATTAGAGTCACCTAAGGACCCAGTACCTTTGAAACTTATGAGCTCTCATTGCCACTATGACCAAAATAGAAGACTTGATCTAGTTAGGCCAAATTAAAGAGGATCATGCTTCTTCCTCTAGATATAAGAAGCCACAGCCCAATTATCATGCGGTTCCTCTCGTCCCTCAGAAAGGCAGTGAGGAGGCCAATCTAACTGGCCAAAGACAACTTCCTCCTCCCCCACAAAGACCAGTTGCTCGACCAAATAAATGCAACTTCACAAATCTTGGAGTTCCTCTTTCATTTATCTTTCAAAAGGCTATGGATGACAATTTGATATAACCCCTGCAACCTAGACCCTTGTTGAATCTAGTTCTAAAATACTACAACCTAAACTCCTACTCTTTCCATGAGGGACCTGGGCACAAGACTGATGATTGCAAGACCATATGGCATAAGATCTAAGACCTAGTGGAAAGTGGCCAAATACTCCATGTTTGACCCAGACCGAACATAAATACAACCCACTTCCTCATCATCAGAACAACATCCACAAGGTCCACCAAGAGTCAGATTCTGACTTGGCCTCCCTAATCCACCTCATCATAGATAACTCATGCTGTGTCATAGACTTGAATGACGTACTTAAGGAAATCAATGTTATGACTCAGAGTGAGAGACAATACCCATCTCCTCCTTCAAAGCTTTGCCCAATCCAACCATGCTTTTTACATCACAGTCCAAGCCAGGGGTAAGACAATACCTATGCTTTTGGTAGATAGTGGGTCGGCACTGAATGTCTGTCCTTTGAAAGTAGCCAGTTGCTTGGGTCTAACTGTTGAAGACTTTATGCCTTCCGATCAGATATTGAGGGCATATGACAACACTAGGCAAGAGGTGGTCGATTTAGAGGTCACAATTGAGCCAACAGTCATGACTGTCCCCTTTCTGGTTGTGGATATCTTGGCTTGCTTCAATCTCCTTTTGGGGAGGCTATGGATCATAAGTCTAAGGCAGTAGCCTCCTCATTGCATTAGAAATTGAAGTTCTCCCATGGCAATGTAGTGGTAACAACCAAAGGGGATTTGACAGGATAAAAAATTCCTTCTTTGGCCCCGCTATTAGAAATTCAGCCTGAACCAGTCATTTACCATCTGTTAGTGTTCTCCTTCGATTCAGTCTAGTTCATTTAGGCAAAGCTGGGTAAAGAGATCTTTCTAATGGACTTTCACACCCACAGTAATCCTATGGTAGCTAACATGTTAAGAACCATATGTTACTTTCCAGGAATGGGACTAGGCTGCAACCAGCAGGGTAGGGCCTCTTTTACTATGTATCTGATTACTGAACCTCCCTTTGATCTTGATTCATGCTTATAGATAAAGACCGAGAGGAGGCAAAAGATGCCAAGTAGAAGGCAAAAGTGAGAGGTGAAACAAGGTAGATTCTGATGCACTTGTACTTCAAAACCCTCAATGGTTACTTTATCAAAGAAGGGGAATTTGAACCCTACAACTTCTTTCAAGAACCTTGGTATTAGCCCTTAACCAAGAAACTAATCCCTAGTTTTGAACTTATCTTTGATGTAAGGCTCCCAGTACAGGACCATGAGCCTCTCTTCAAGCTCCAAACAAGACATCCCTCTTTGACCTTTGCATGATTATCGACCATGTGGAAGTGGACCCCACAAACCTCATACTGCCCACCCAAGCACTTTGCAAAATTGGTACTTAGAGGGGCGCATAAGTCACAAACCAAACCGTGGGCTGGACCGGCACTAGGACCTAGGTAAGCTTAAGGCCCTCGAGGCCCGTAGTAAGCCTAATCGTAGAGTCCATATACTAGTCTAGCTGTCCTCTAGTAATAGTTAGCCCATATAGATTTAACTTGTGTGAGTCCAGTATCCATATAGCCATGGCCCAACGATAATTAACTCGTTTAATCACATGTAATCAGGCCCAATAAATCTCAAATATACTATGTCTACTGGCCACACATACATCTAGGTAAATATTTAGGACAACTATTATTTCATATAGTAGCTCACTCATAATATACATAAATAAAATATACGTCTCACAGCTGCGGAGTTTCAAAATATCCAAAAGTAGAGAAGTTTCTTAAAGTAATAGTATTTTAACAGACAAACTATATAAGATTGGAATATACTTTGGAACTCTGTGGAGGAGAATACAGAGCTTTAACTCTCTTCAGGGGATCTCCTACTTCCTGAAAAGTTGATGGGAGGA
>CANUEX010029080.1:0-10931 GCA_948099535.1 Jatropha multifida | reverse complement strand
TTTTAAGGTGTAAAAATGAACTTGTGAAGCTAATGTGTGTTAGTAAAGGTTTTATTGTTTTGAATTAAGTATTTAGACTTGAGGGGAGTTGAGGAAGGGAACTTCTTCCTTTTGGTTGACTAAAAGGGGCCAAACCACCCTAGGGTGGTAAGACATCTTTTTCTTTTCTTTCAATATTGGTTTTAAGAATTTTAAAGCTATGAATGTAAGAGTGTTATGAAGTATGATTTTGGATTGGAACATAAGTAAGTTTTGATAAATCCTACAAGTAGGAAGTAAAGAAAATTTTCTAATGAAAAGTATTAAGAATGAAATGTTTGGTTAAGAAATTATGAATAAGAAATAAGAATATTTATAAAGGAATGAGTTTGTTTTGGGTTCTTATGTACTTTGGTTGAAATGAGATATGATATGATTCACTTATTTAAGATGAGCATGCTCGGCTTTAATGCCTTTATGATATGATGTGAGCTATAATCATATGCTAGGCTTTGGATGCCTTATATTTAAGCGGACGTGCTTATTATGTATAACTAAGCTTAAATGTCTTTATCTCATGGTTGGCGACCTAAGGCCAAATACGTTATGATACGGAATCAAAACTATTATTGTTTCTCCTAGTATGTTTGAGCCCCAAGATTAATGAAAGCAAGAACGCATATGTTTAGATGCTAAAAATTATTTTTTGAGCCCCAAGATTAATGAAAGCAAGAACGCATATGTTTAGATGCTAAAAATTATTTTGTAGTGTTTTAACCGAAGGTAAGGAAAAAAATTTTAAATGAACACTTTATATACACTTATGATTTTGTTGACTTATGGTTGAATTTGCATATGATTTATGTTTTAAGTATTTTTAATATAATGAAATTTCATTATTTATTTCTAAGTATTTTACGATAAATATATTCAAGTATCTTTCTTCTTTTTAGCACCACTGAGTGATATGCTCAGCGCGTTGATTTTTATCACGCGCAGGTTAAAAGTGGTGGTTGCTACTTGAAGACCAAAGGGCATAAAATCGGAGAGGAAGCCTTATTTTTGGTAGGACATGTATTAGGATATAAATTATGGCATGTATGTAGATAATATAAAAGGTATTAAGGTTGCAAATATTGGATTTGTAAATTAATAAGAGTTGTGATTAATTAAGTAATATTATCCTATTATTAAATTATATTGTATGATAGTTGATAATTAATTCGCTGAATGTATGAGATAATATCATGATAGAACTTATGTGATTGATGTGAGAACTTAGAAGTGTCGTGTGACTGTATGTGTTGATTTGGAGTTTTGGGAATTTGGAGGAATAAATATTGGCAGTGTATTTTTTTTTTTGTGTGGCAAGTTAATTTTTAAGGAAAACTCTTGCGAATTTTTCATAGGAATTTCCTTAAGCATTTATTTTTTAAAAAAAAAAATGCTTGCCTCCTCATGTAAACTTAGCTACTTCTAATATATGATCTAGAGTTAATAAGTAAGATAAGACGGTGCTTCGGCACCGAATGTGGCATTCGTCGTCTGGTCCCTCAAGATTGGGTGGTGGGTGTTACAAAATTCTTATGGAAGAGCACGAGGATTGATGAAAAAATAAACCTCAACTCCATCCCTAAACTTAATTCTTCAATTTTTAATATATAAATGTAGATTTTGAAAATTCTAATAGGTGCTCAAAAAGAAAATCAAGTTATCATTTAATCTCTAATCTTTACTTTTAACCCGAAATCAATATTTATATATAAATATAATGAATGATAATAATAAATTATTTTGTATTGATTGACAGATTCCTTTTGTTCTTTATAGAGCTAAAGGAATCAAAGAATCTATCCTTATATTTTAGGATCCAAGACTTAGTCATATTTTTTGTTAGGGAAAATATTTATTTCATCCTTAATATTTGTCATAATTAATTAAGTAGTTCCTAACTTTTATATAAATATTTAAGACATTCTTGAAGTTTACTTCTATCTCACTAAATAGTCATTCTATCTAATTTTGCCATTAAAATAGATAAAAAGATTTAAATACCCTTAAGTATCATCCCCGTATTATTTACAACTCAATTGAAGACTTTAGTTGCAGCCTTTTCTCTTCCTTCCATTAACTACCTTTCAAAACTATCACCGTCGCCTACTTCACCATCACCGCCGGCCAATTTATAGAAATACAAGAACAACAAAGTCCTTCTTTCTACATAAAGAAGCATAAATAAAGAAGATTGAAAACAAGCCTTATTTCTACATAAAACATCAAAATCAAAATGATTAAAAAAAGCTACTTACAAATCAAATCACAAATACCAACAATTACAAATTTGTTACCTTCTCTCTTAAAACCTTATTTACAAGTCAAATTTGCTACCCATAACTAATGACGTTCATGGAGTAAAGACAGGATCCACTTATTGATATAATCAGAGCGCCATTTTTATTGAGAATAAAGAGAAAGAATTCACGTATTTAAATACGGATAATCATAAGGTAAGACAAGTTGTTGATGGTTTGTGAATTTATTAATGGGTGTGATCCATATAACATCGAAATTCCAGTCATGTAAGACTGAATAATAACTGTCACTTTTTTTGCCAGAGGTACAAACTAACTTTTTCCTTTAATCATATATTGCAAAATTTTTTTGAAAGTAAAAATATTCAAGTAACATTAAAATTATAAGCGGAAGATTATTATTATTATTATTTATTTGATAAAAGTTTTTAAATTATAAACAATTAATGTATTGCAAAAGAGTTAATAATTAGAGAAGTTTTTGGTAATAGTCTATTAACTTTAAAAATTGTAAAACCATAGAGTTATTAATATACATACGTAAATCATTTAACTTGACAATCAGCTATAAAATAAAACTTTATGAAAATTTAAAATTATGAAATTTGTATAAATAAAATATAGCATCAAAACATATAATTTTAAAATAATGAAATACAAAACTCTAATTTCTTTATATAAACCTCTACTAATAAAATTGGAATCCATGCTAATAATTTATCAAGTAATTAAAAACATAAATACAAAATTTTAAGAAATAACTAAATACTGATTAGAATTAAAAATACACTTCCTCAAATTTGAATTTTAATACCATATGCCATACTCATATTAATAATTTCATACTCAAGTCAACTGAACATTCTCTTCCTCTTCTGATGCTGATATTGGTATTTTAGATCAAATCAGTTCATAATATCTCTAATTTACATGTGAGAAAACTCAATGCGTTGAGTATAAACTCAGTGTTGCTTATATATGCATCAATTTATGGTGTCCGAACCATAGTATTTAATATCATATAAATTTCATAACTTAATAACCTGATATATATCACCATAACATATCATAAATTTGCATCACCTTTGGCATTTAATTATATTGTCTATATACATGCTATTCATCATAAATTTAATTTCCATAATAATATACTATTTAGATCCATTTAATATCATATAAACATATTCTTAAGTAAGGATCATATAACATAACATAAATCTTATTAATTTAATTACTTTATAAAAATTATATTTTTAATTAGGCATTTAGCATACTTAGAATTCTCAAAAGCAGACAGAGAATTCCATAATAAGATAGTTATGGGGTTGCCCAACCAACTCCAATGCTCATATAACATCATATGACTTGTCGGTTGAAATTAAATGACCATATTCAGAAAATGGAATTCATTAGCCCTTATAGAGTTTGGGGGTTCGTTAGCACCTGTAATAATCCGCGTGTCACATATAAATAGTACTGTATTTCTATGACATATCATTCTTTTATACAACTATTGACTCAACCAAGTAGACTAAGGCCAAATAAAATAATGTCACAATTAGTTCATCATAGTCCATACGTATCAATATTTATAAATAAAACATGTAGTCTCATAATTACACCGGCATACTTTATTGCAGTCCAAAAAATTTTTGTTCCCATAAATTCTCCTTATACATAAAAATCATACTTTTCCATAATACATATTTCGTCATACTTTCATTTTCATAAATCATATATTAAACAAATAATCATACTTATTTTCTTATAATCTATACTTAATTATATAACCTTTATATTAATTCACGAGAATATTTATTTCATAAAATATTTCACATAATTCTTATGTAATAGTATAAATTCACAACATTTGTTCATAAAGAATATTTTATCTCAATAAAATATTCTACCATAGCACATAAATTCATATTATCCAATAAATTCATAAGCATAATGTATTTTCACATAATCATTTATACTTTGCCAATAGGCACAATTTCCAATATATAAATTTTTAACATTTTGTTGATTCATATTTTACTTATTCTTAATATACTTAATATTTGGACTTAAGTGGATTACTTAATTAATCGATTGATCCAAGAGTCCTTAAGTTGCTAAATTATGTTTATTAACTACCTACTCAATTTTGTTAATTATAAAATTCTATAATTTTTTTATTATTCTTCTTATTTACCAATTATTTCAAGTACCTAATTAAGCTAGATATCATAAATTAATTATCTATCCACTTAATTAAATTTCTACTAATCTACTAATTAATTATTACTACTTAACCATCTCTAATCCTAATTAATCATAAAGATGAAAATTACCATAATAATGTATTTGATGGGTTAAATGCTAGTAGTATCATGGACAGTCATAATAATACTAATAGTACTAATAATATTAATAAAGGTATTAGAATGACACTTATACTAATAACTCCTAGTAATTACTTATCAACTTAATACATTAATAGTCCTTTTTATTTTTCCCAAATTTCGGCTGCACTTCCTCTATAATCATGATTTTCTCACTATTAATTTTTCACAACAAATGAATATCTCACAGCCCAATCCACGGGCAACCAAGCAACAATTTTCCATCCTTCAATCATCAACATTTTCATATAACATTCAATTTATTCAAGTAATTCTAGTGGCCTAATTTAACAACCTCATTCAATCAAAAATCACATTTATTCAATCAAAATTACAATTATTCTAAACTATATAATTTTGATTCAATGCATAGAATAAGCCCTAACTCACTTAAATCAATAAATTCATAATTAATTTCAATTCAAGTCCAATTTATCTAACTCATTCCAATTGCCTAATTTCACAATTTCATTCAATTAAACACCTCAATTATTCAATCAAAAACACAATTACTCTAAACCATGCAATTTTTCAAATTAATGCATTAAATAAGCATTAACCTTCAAATGCAATATCTAATTTTACAGTTGCGCTCATCGCGTTGATGAGAGGGTACTCCAACACAATATATTGAAACTGGAAGCCAAAGATTCCCTTGTAAGTGGATAAATCTCATACATTTATGTCCCTTTTTAGTTTATTTTTCATAAATGAATTTTTATAGTGTGAGGATTGTCACAGAGGATACATTAACCTTATTTTCATTTAAATAAGATGATTTTTAACACACTCAGTAATTGTCTCTAACCAAAATTGACTTAATTCCACCAAATTACACATTATCAATTTATTCTAATTATTTAAGCTTATAATCAATTCACATTACCCCAATTTATTTTGATTAATTAAAATCCCTTAAATATCAACATCAAAATTCTACAGTTTAACAAATCCAATAATTAATTCCTAACAAAAAATTATTGTAAAATCCTGGATTCTATTGAAATCATATATAAAGCCCTAGAAGACTGATAATCGACTGTTGTAGTGTGAGTGCTTGATATCTGAGATATACGAGGCCTGCAATAAGCTCAATATAACTGTAAGTTCTTTATTATGCTATGTTGCATATTGAATCTATTGTTAGAAATCTTACTTTACTTAATTTAACAAATCCCAACGAAATAAGAAGATTTAAACAAGAATTAATTGAAGTAGGATCTGAGATTTTTCAAATAGACGTAGAAAATTGTAATTCACACTATGATTGTAGGGAATCAGATCATTTATTATCATTGTTTAGAGGAATTATTAGATTTCTTAATTGCTTGTTAGAACAATAGATCCTGGTCCTGGGCATCCCTCACTTGGTATCAGAGCCTGGTTGACAACTAGTATGTTCCTATCTGTGGTGAAACTTCAAGTCGTGTATTCATTATTGCCATTGAGTTAAGGCATTTTAGGAGTAAATTGTTGATAGTGACTCACATAAATGGAAAAGCTATTTGGAAACTTGTCTGGTGTCATCAAAGGATCTAGTTCAAGATCTAATTCTAAGAAGTCAAAAAATAAAAAAGTCTTATTAATTCCTGATATATAGACTAGTTTAGATAATTGGAAACTCCTTGAAATCTCATCCTCTATGATTTATAAATCTAACAATAGTTTTTTATTTAAATCTGATTATGTTATTAAGATGGTGGAACAGGCAATACAAATACATGAAGGATTTCATTCATTTAGTTTGCCTTATAAAGAACTAGTAACAAAGCATAAAGAAAGCTATATTTTTTGCATCTGGGGATGGTTCAAATTGCTTTAAAGCTAGCTACCAGGCTAGGTCTAAATACGGCAACTATAGTCCGTGTACGAGATAAAAGGCATAACAAGATCAATGATTCCCTCCTTAGAGTTGTTGAATCTTCCTTATGTGATGGACTTATATACTTCTCATGTTATCCAAATCTCACTTTACCTTTAACTGATCTACACATAATGAAAGCCTTTTCTCTAGATATTAAAGCCAGATCAAAACCTCTGGCTTTGATATGCTTCTCAGATAAGAAAATATTATCCTTATCTACAGGATACACTATAAAGCAATGAATAGTGTTATCCTAAACCTTACAGAAGAAACGAAAAGACTAATTGCTCCCAAAGGAACTACTACCCTCTTTGTTACTAATCTTTTGAAAGGAAATCTAGTTATTCCTAAACCTATTCCATGGGATCAAGTAAGTCTTCTAGAAAATTGGTTTTGGATGAGGCCATACTAACCAAAAAAAAAAAATGAATCTACTGATGTAGAATCCATAGTAGAAGCCTCTGATGGTACAGTTGCAATGACCTTTTCTAGATCTAGGAGTGTAAGCCTTAGTTCTAGACCATTTTTTGCTAGAATTCAAACACCCAAAACATCTGTTTCTTAAGAACCTGTAAAAAGAGCAAGTTTTATTATTGGGCTTAGCAGAATAGAAGACCTTGCCCAACCAATTTATGAGGCTAAAAGCCCAACCTTGTCTGACATGGGCTATGATAAATAAAGTATCAAGTCCAAACCATTCAAAATAATGGTCCTTGAAAAGCAATTTTCCCCATTTGAAAAATGGTATCAAATAAGCCTTAAAGAAGAAGAAAAGACATTTTGGCTAAAGAAATTTAAAGCTTATCAAGTCCTAAAAGGGACTGAAGAATTCCCTGAGTTTTTACAATATATGTTTTCTTTAACAGGAAAATATTACCCTGATTTTTGAAAAACCACCTTTTTAAACACCTTGGAAACCAATTACCACAACTACATTACTACCAAGGGAAAAGTAAAAAAAAGTGTGCACCCTCCTCTTTCAAACATCTCTTACAAAATCGAACATTCTCATATAGAATGTTCTTTTTTTCCGGGGGAGGAGCAGGAAGGGTTAGTAACTAAAATACTACACCAATAAAACTTCACAAATTTAAAACCTTTATACAGTCGTTGAGTAATTGAATAGAATAGAAACTCAGGTACAAATGCTAAAATTAGTATGGTATACCCCTAAAGAAGAAGCTACAGCAAAAAATATTGAAAATAAAGTGCTGTTAAAGCCAATGGAAGAAAAGCTCAATATTAAATTGGGAGATGATCATTTTGATTTAGTGAAAGAGATAACAAAGAGATTTGCTAGTCTAGAAGTAGACAAAAGGAAAAAAATCAATGGCTCCCTTGACTAAAGAAATAGAGTCAGAAAGTGATCAACAAATTCTGAAATGCCTAAAGAAGATTACCTCGATAATCTAGAGGCTCTGATGAAAGAACATAAAATAGAAATTAATAAAATATCATATCCTAAGGGAAGACGAACCATTGAATTGAAGCCTTACTATCATAAGCCTTCCCCCAGTAAATATGTCTTTTGAGCAACCAACCTATCAGAACGTCCAATTTGATGGAACCTCTATTATGGAGTGGAACATAGATGGGCTTTCTAAACATCAGATTAAAAATGTGCTGCGGAATAGGGTAATGTATGCTACTGCGTCTAGATCAAAGGGTAATTCAAACCCTAATGTACCAAAGCCTATGGTAGCAGGATTTATAGGGCAATTAAAAGGTTGGTGGGATTTCTCCTTGTCCGAAGAAGGAAAAGATAAGATTGAAAATGTTGTTAAATAGGAAGTATCAAGTGAAGGGGAAAACTGGACAATTACCCTAGTACATGATGCAGTAAATACATTGATTTATAGCATAAGACTACACTTTATAGGATCCACTAGCATGTATCGGGATAGAACCCATAAGCAATTGATGAATTTAAGGTGTCCTGATCTATCATAGTTTAAATGGTATAAAGATGTATTTTTTACAGCAGTATATGCTAGAGAGGATAATCAACATGATTTTTGCAAGGAGAAATTTATTTCTGGTCTTCCTTTATTATTTGCAGAGAGGGTTAGGAATAGAATCAGAGAAAAACATGATGGGGCTATTCCTTACTACCTCTATACCTATGGAGAGTTAACTTCAGAAATAACATATGAAGGAATTTCTTTATGTAATGAAGTTACAATTCATAGGCAAATGCAGAAGGAGAGGCTCACAGGAAGAGAAATAATAGGCGATTTCTATGAACAATTTGGGTATCCTTCATTAAATTATCCTTAGAAAGAAAAGACAGAAGGATAAAGAAATACTATCCTTACAAAAGAAAGAACAAGAAAAGAGAGGTAATGTAACACCTACCGCCCAATCTCGGAGGACCAGACAACGAATGCCACATTCGGTGCCGAGGCACTGTCTTATCTCACTCATTACTCTATATCATATATTAGAAGTGACTAAGTTTCCATAAGGAGGCAAGTAATTAAAATTTAAAAAATAATATTTAAGGAAATTCCTACGAAAAATTCACAAGAGTTTCCCCTATAAATTAACTTGCAACACAAAGAAAACATATAAACTTCCAATATAAATTCTCCTCCAATCCCCATAACTTCAATCAACTAAAAAATCACTCAACACTTCTAAATGGTTGCATCAATTCACATAAGTCCTATCATGTTAATTTACCATTCATTCCAAGGGATATTTATTAACATTCGTACACCATAATATAATAAGATCATAACACTTAAATAACCATCAATCTCATCTCATTAATTACATTTTCAATATAACAACCTCAATACCTTTTTATAATATTTTTCTATACATGCCAAAATCACAATTTACTATATATCCTATCCAAAATGATAGTTCTACTCTGATGCTACTCCTTCGGTCTTTGAATAACATCCACCGCTCTTAACCTGCGCATGATAAAAATCAACGCGCTGAGTGGAAGACTCAGTGGTGCTAAATAATTATCAAATAAAATAACAAAGAATAGCCAAGATAACAAGTCTCAAATATGCTTTAAAATACTCAAATCATATATATAATTAAGTACTAAAGTCGTACTAATTAAATTTAAACATTTCAAAAAACATAAGGAAGTTCATAAATACAAATGTATCTTTATTTTCTTATAGCAAATTAAAATTTTGTTCTTAGTTAAGGCTTGTACCAATACAGAATGAAACATAAGCAGATTTGATTGCTGAATCACATAATCGTGGCCTGTGAAAGCGCCACCCACATCACATAATCGTGGCCTGTGAAAGCGCCACCCACATCACACAACCGTGGCCTGTGAAAGCGCCACCCACATCACACAATAAGCACATCTGCCTATTCATAAGGGCTGATAACCCTAGCATATGATCATAGCTCCACATAATAGAATGGTTTGATAAGCCCAACATGCTCACATATTAGAATCAGTCTCATCATATTACATTTCAATCATGCATAGTAAAGCCCAAAATAAATCCGTTCTTTCATAAATGATCTTATTTCTTACACAAAATCCCTTAGCAATACATTTCACAATTTAATACTTTTTATTTCAAAATTACTTAACTTACAACTTGTAAATACTCATTAAATTCTCTTATGTTCAAAACCAAAATCATACTTTCTTAATACACAACTATGCTTAAAACACTTAAAAATCAATATTTAAAAGATGAAAACATGCCTTACCCATTAAAGAAGGTTCGGCCTCTTATTGAAAACAAAGGAGGAATGGCTTCCTCCATTAAAGCCTTAATTCCTAAATCAAATTCACTACTTAAAACCATAAAAATCATTACTTGAAACAATTGACTACAAAACCCTTTTTTTACATATTCAAACCTTCTTTAAGTCCTTGAAAAATGCTAAAACATTAGAATTCAAAGTGAAGCTTTAAACCATCATCAAATTGCTTATTAACAACCTCATTTAAGTTAAAATCAAACTTAGAAATCAAAGGAATCAAAGTGTCCTTCACCTACATAGGTTCGATCATTTCTTTCCAAATCAAATGGAGAATGTTTCTTTCCAAATTAATTACATAAATCTTAAAGAAAACCATCCAAGAACACATTAAAAACAAAAGAACACAAAAGCTTGAAACAAAGACTAAGGCCTCTCCTCTCAAGAGGTTCGGCCACTCATGGTTAAAGGAGAAGGGAATGTTTCCCTTCCCTTTCAAGCATTCTTCCATGCATTAGAATTATGGGAAATCAAATTAAAACATTCAATTATCCATTCCCAACACATTTCACATAATTCCCCAAAATCAATCAAAACCTAAAAATTGCAAACTTAAAGAAATTGAAAGGGAAATGAAAATATTAGTGCACTAACCTCTTAATCAAGCTTGAAGAAGCTTGGAAAGCCTCACTCTTTGGC
>CANUEX010029074.1:0-46672 GCA_948099535.1 Jatropha multifida | reverse complement strand
TCCGCATTCTACCTCTAATAAAATTCATTAAAGATATCCTTCTGTGTCATGTTACTTACAGAACTTATATGGCATGTATTTAACTTAGATCACTTATATACTTACTCCAAACAAATAAATTCTCATCCTTACATGTAATCTTAGAATCGCCTAAACCTATACTCTGATACCACTAAATGTAACACCCTCATAAAAATAGCACTCACAAGCTCCAAAGCTTGGAAAATGGTTCAAAAAAAAATCTACTCACCTCCTTCAATGACAACTTCAAATCAAAAGCTTAGGAACCCTAAATTCTAGCTTCTACTACTTGTTCCTTAAGAGTTAATTACTTTTCTATGATTTAATTAGGTGGTTTAATGGAGATTTGTGGTAGAAAAATGAAAGAAATGGAGAAAGAAGAAGAGGAGAAGAAATGGTGTGGAGAATGGGGAGGAAGAAGAAAGAGAATGTGTATATTACTTAAGCAGCAAAGTCAAACTTTGCTTCCTCTTTTCATGCTAAATCAATGGCCAAGATCAAGTCTTAGGTAATCTCATCCAATGACTCTAAATATTTCTCAAATAATTCATTTTTAAATATTATTTAACTCCACAAATTAATTAAATTAACTTCTCAAAAATAATTCACCATTTATTCCTTAATATATCACAATAAAAATAATATTCATTAGTTGCTGCCATTCTCCAAAAATATTCATGAAATATTCCCTACCCACCTAAATCATGCAAACATGCTCCAAAAATATTAAATAACATATTAGACACATGTAATAATTTTTTCGGACCGAAATAATGCCAAGTCTCGGATCGATGGTACTATTCACAGACCGGTAAATTACTATTCACCAATAATTTATTACTTACTCTGTCATGAAAAATTTACATCTTAACTTTAATTAATTAAGACCAATCACATAAAATCTAATTAACTCCACAAATATTAATTATGATCAATATTATTATCGGGTCCAAATAAAATATTATTTGCCCCTCGGGTGATACCATTCATGACCTGTTCAAATAATATCAGTTTAAAATATGAAATTTTGGGGTGTTATACCAACCACTTAATTTACCTAAAATCTTAACTTACTACTTGAGGATTGTAAATGTTTTGTTTCTTGAAAAATTTTAAGGATAAAGAAAAGAGATGAATGGGATGTATTATTAATATGGCACACAGTGATTGGATCATGTAGCGGGAGAGAGGAGACTAACCTAGCGGGGGAGGGGCACCAATCCAAAGCTTTACTAATAGAAGATAACGAGCTAGTAAGTACCTTACTCAATTCAGTAGTTTTCCATGTTCTCAACAAGCTAGCAGCACTAGTAACTATGTGATAAGGTGGCGTTCGTATTTAGTTCCATCAAAATTGAAGCAATAATAACAGATAAAGATGTTAATTACTGCTCATACAACAACACATTTCACTACTTAAATAAACGCCTGATTCTAAGATCCAAATTTGCTCTAACCTCTAGTAACACATCATTCAAAAACAACAAATGCCATACGCTAACAACGCCATGAACATACGCTAACAACGCCATGAAAACTCACCATTCGTCAAGAAAATGTAAGGAATTTTTAAAGCACCTGTCCACATAATAATAATAATAATAGAAGGCTGAGCAAAGTAACAACAATTTTGCATATCTGATAAAAAACATAAACCTATATAAAAAGCGCGCAATTGCTTGTTTATGAGAATTCATAATTTGGCGTCAATTTCTTGAACAAACAACCAATTGGAACTAAATTTCAAAATCCCCAATTCATTAAAACCTAGCATTAGCAATAATCCAATTCTAAAGGGAAAGAAAAAATCGATTAAAGAACATTGGTTTAAAGAGACTGAAAAGTCGATTCAAACTCACCAAATTAGATTATATCGCTAGACAAGAATTGAGGTCGCCAAAAGTCGAAGGAAATGGAAATCATCGAAGAAGACAGCTTTGATTCGCGCCATTGGAGGTCTATCTGGCGTGAAAGAAGGTCGAAATAGAGTTCAACAGTAAGAGAGGGGCATTCTTATAATAGTCTCGCTGATTGGAACTCGTTGCTAGTCAGAAAAGCGAGTGGGGATAGACAGTGGAGTTAGATGGAAAAAGGGGCATCGATTCGCAAGAAGGAGAGCTTAATCGATGCGAAAGAGACTGGAATCTCATCTATCATCGACAAAGAGGCTGATTGCTACCTTGTTCTCGCCAAACGGTGGCCAAAAACATGAAAAAGAGGAGCAGGTTGGTTGCTGAAATACCCAAAAAATTTAATTTTAAAAAATTTCCATTTAAATTTTAATTCTAAAATTTTGGCCAATGAATTTAAGCCACGTAAAAATTAATCGGACCTGTAAACCCATTTGAATTTGTTGAAAACTGATTGGAAACTAAGTAAATCTATTGAATCAGACCAAACTGGTTCGAATTGAACCAGAATGGCCCAGCACATTCTGGAATTTTCCTTTTTTTTTCTTCTTTTTCTTTTTTCTTTCTTTTCCTTTTCCTTTCTTTTTCCTCTCTTCTTCTTCTTCGCGATAGCTCTCTCCTCTCCTCTCCTCTTTCTCTCTCTCTTTTCCACCGCTTCCCTCTCTCTCTCTCTCTCTCTCTGCGAACCAGCCTCCACCGCCAGCAACGTCGGCCACTGGTCCAGCAGCAGCAGTGCCGGCCTAGCCTCCTTCACGTCGCGCCACCAGCAGCACGCTCCGCCTTTCCTGCCGCGCGATCTGCTTCTTCCGCGCGACCCAGCCCAACTGACTGCAGAAGCTCCGGCCACCAGCTGCAGCAGCTTCAATGCTGTCTCTCTCTTCTGCGCCGCCGCTTGTCTCCGCCGCCTCAGGCCACCCCAGCAACTGGTTCTTTTTCCAGCAGCCCTTGGCTTGGTTGTCTCCAATATTTGTGAATTTTTAGGACTTTGTTGAGTGATTAAGGGTATAAAAATATCCTATAAATTTTTTAATTAATTTCTTGAATTTAAATTTCTTGAAGAAATTGGTTGATTGTTGGGCTTGAATTATTGATTGTGGTATTGAATAGTGTTTACGATGGATTTAGTAGTTGATGAGTGGAAAATAAATTGGATGTTGAGAATAAAATTTATGGTAGAATATTTTTGTAATTAAATGTAGAAAATTCAATTAATTGAGTTATCGGAGATTGATAATTTATTTTATAAAGGTAGCAAATATTTGATTAGATAGAAAGAATTTAATTAATAAAAATAGTTTAGTTAATAATTAATTTACTTTAAGAATTTATCGTTGGATATTAAAATGTGAATATAAAAAATATTTTCAGATATTAATTTATAAAATATTATAGATTTAATGATGAAATTATTGATATATTGATTTGAATTAAGATATTTAAGTTGGATATTAAATAAAATAAAAATTATATTATTAAAGGATTATTTTTAGTTATTTGATAAATATGAGTGTGTTATTAAGATTTTTAGAATTAACGACTAAATGACTCAGTATAGAAATAAATTTTGAAGTTATTAAAGACCGATTAAAGTGAATGAGTTAAATAATTATTAATTATTTGGAGACCCTAATTAAATTAAGTAAGAAGAAATTATCGGAGATAAGATTATGTTTATATAAAATGAAAATATTATTGATTATATTATATTGATGATAAATTTAGAATATTTTAAAGGTTGTGATGAGAAATCGGATTAGTTAAGGTTATCAGCTAAGTAGTATAGAATTTAAATTAGTTTTAATAGAAAAATATGATGTAATTTGTTAGATTTATTTTCTATTTATAATTTCGCGTTGAATAGAGTAGTGGACTGATGAGTTCTTTCTATATTATTTTTAAATTCATAGATCGGTAAACTTGTCTACTACTCTTCCGCACCAGAATCAGAATTAGGATTTGAATATCCTAATATCATTATGAGTAATAATAAATGGTGCAAAACATGCATTTCATTACATCACGATTTTATATTACCATAATCTTATTACATAATATCATTAAATATTTTTATATCAAAATATATTATATCATTATTAAATAATCATATCATCATATTTTATAATATGCATATTAATTGTTGATTTGATGATTGGCAAATGGATGAATTATTAATTAAATGTGCTGTGATGTGCATTGCCTTATTTGGGTGGAATTAGAATGAAGTGGATCACCATGGGTTTGTGAGAACGGTATTTGGTACCGTCGGCCATGTATGGAGAGATCGGCGCCCCTATGTGCATCTGGTGATATGTGATATGATATGAAAAACCATACGCTGACCTCCTGATGGTATAAAAAGAAAAAAGGACATGGAAAATAATGAGAGGACTGGTCAAACGAGAATTGGACTGGTCAGCCATGTACGGGGGATCGGCTCCCTGGTGCACACGTAGAGATAGATGAGTCGTGTGTGAGGACGGCTCATCGGGGGTTTCGGTGACCCCACAGACTAATTTCCACATGAATGATTATTTGAAGATGAATTAATTATGGATACCGATACTGTGATATATGCATGATTGACGGTGTGATTATTTTTGTGATTAAAGATGCATTTTGCGTGATTGTCTGATCATGTATAATTTATTATTATTCACTGAGTTTGTGAAATTCATCCCTCCTTCCACCAACTTTTCAGGAAATAGGTGATTCTCAGGGGAGAGTTAAGGCTCTATATTCTTCTCTACAGAGCTCCAAAGTATATTTTGAACTTGCACAGTTAACTAGTCAAATACTGCAACTCTGTGAAACTCCTCTATTTTTTTTGGACATTCTAAAACTTCACAGTCATAAGAAGTATATCTTATATGTGTACATTATGAGTGAGCTAATATATGGAATAATAGTTGTCTTAAATATTTACTCAGATATATGTGAGGCCAGTAAACATAGTATATTTGAGATTTATTGGACCTGATTGCATATGATTAAATGAGATAATTGTTGTCGGGTCGTGGCTATATGGATACTGGACTCACACAGGTTAAACCTACATGGGCTCACTATTACTAGAGGACAACTAGACTCGTATATGGACTTTATGATTAGGCTTATTACGGGCCTCAAGGGCCTTAAACTTACCAAGGTCATAGTGTCGGTCCGGCCCACGGTTTGGATCATGACAGTTGGGTGCTGTAATCGTAGCTTTGTGAAGAAGAGAGTACTGCAATGGGAATAATCGTCCAACTAAACATATAGAGCTTTGTATTAAGTATAAATTTATAAATTTTATTCTAAATAAATAATTTTTATTTTAAATAAAAAGTTTATTTATAAATTATGTGAAAAATTATTTTTGATATTTTATAAATTGAATTAAATATAATTATTTTTTTATTTTATTCTTGAAAAATGACCGTCCAATTAAATATATATTAGAAAATACTTAAAAAGATAATTTATAAATTTAAAATATGAACTTCACAAATTTAATTGAAAATTTTAATTTTATAAAAAAAAGAAATTATTATTTTATATACTTATTTTAAATTTAATTTTCATGATGTATTGTAGTTGATAATTTATTTAATTGATAAATAAAGAATCTTATCATTTTATTTCCAAAACTAAAAACTTTATGTATATTTTTAGTTAAGTTTGAAAATAAACTAAAGAAGATAAAATATTAATGGTTTAAAAAAGTACCAAACATTTATTCATGAAAATTAGCAACAGATTTGAATTCGTTGCTAGCTGGTTTTGCTAAACCGATGCTAAACCTTTATTTGTTGTCGGTTAAATCATAGTACTAATTTAAGCAACGAAATTAAATCCCTTGCTAAATTTCATTGCTAAACCGCCACTAACTTTCAGCAACGGATTAAGGTATCCCTTGCTAAACTTTATTAGTATTCGGTTTCTAATCCGTTACTAAATATTGCGCCAAATCGACCATTTAAATTAGTAATGAGTTTGATATCCCTTGTTAAAATTTGTTTCTAATCACTTGCTAAGGTGTTGTTAATATTTGCGCCAAAATTTTTGGTAAATTTTAGCAAGGGATAATATATCCATTGCTAAATTTTGTTGCTAATCTATTGTTAAGCCCTGACTAATATTGCTCCCAAAATTTCCCGCGACATTTAGCAAGGGATAACACTTCCCTTGCTAATGTCTGTTGCTAAGCCCTAACTAAAATTGGCGCCAAAATTTTCTATGACCATTAGCAACAAATATAACATCCGTTGCTAATATGCCTTGCTAATCCATGGCTAAGCCTTGGCTAATTCTGGCGCCAAAATTTCTTACCCAATTTAGCAAGGGATTATATTCTCTTACTAATGATCCGTTACTAATCCATTGCAATGCCGTTGCAAAGTGCTAAAAATTGAATTGGCTTCGTATCTCTTTCTGATCCATGGCGAATCCGTGGCTATTTAGCAACAGATAGTGCCCGTTACTAAAACGCCTTTTTCTTGTAGTGTCAAACACCATTTTACTCAAAGCCTTAAACAGACTTGAGCACCCTAAATCACTAAAATTCTCAAACCAGACATGGGCACCCCAAGTTACCTAAAAGCCTTAGATTAGACCTAAGAACTTTCACTTCCTAAATTGGAGGCAATGCCCTAGTCATACCATCAAATCTTGACTTGTGTATTGCTTCCTCCTATCACCAAAGCCTCAAAACCTGACCTGAGCACCTTAGAATCACCAAAAGCCTCAAACCAGATCTAAGTATCTCAAATAACCTGAAAGCTTTAGATCAGAACTAAGCATCTTCACTTGTCGAATTGAGGGTAATGCTCGAGTCATGCCATCAAATCTTAGCTTGTGCATTGCTATCCAAGAGCCTCATAACCAGACCTGAGCACCCTAAATTATCTAAAAGCCTCAAATCTGACCTGAGCATCGCAGATTATCCCAAAGCCTCAAACTTGACTTGAGCACCTTAGATTGTTGAAGCCTTAAATCAGACCTAAGCACCACCATTCCCCAAACTAGTGGCTATGCCCGAGTTATGCCCTTAGATCCTTGCTCATGCATTGCTTCCTCCTATTCAAAGCCTCAAACCTGACCTGAGCACCCTAGATTATCCAAGCCTCAAACTTAACCTGAGTACCACCGTTGCCCAAACTGGGGTCAATATTGGATCAGGCCTTCAAATCTTGACTTAAGCATTGCTTTCCTCCTATCACCAAAGTCTCAAACCATCTAAGCTACCAAAAAGCCTCAAACCCGACCTGAGCTACCAAATATCGATCTAAGTCTCAAAATTGACCTGAGCCACTAAAAAGTCTCAAACCTAACCTGAGCACACTTTATCACCATATGGCCCAAAGTCTGACTTGAGTACATAAAAAACCTCAAGCCTGACTTGAGTACCATAAAATGCCCCTTAAAATACTGACATGAGGAACATCAAATTGCCTAACCTAAGTGCCTGCTTTTATCATGACCAAAGGAAACATCGACCTTCTTTTCTTTGTTCTGTGATTCGTGATGGAAGCAGACCCTATCACCCTATCCAGCTTACCCAAGAAATTGCCAAATCCTTCATGTTCGACCCAGACCGAACATCAACACAAACTTCACTCCTCAACCTCAACTCAAGAGATAGAAAAGGACCATGGTTCTCTAAGGACTAGTGTAGCTAAGCACTTGCCTTCAACCCAAAGCCTCAAACTTGACTTGTGCACCATAAAATTACTTCCTCCAAGATGGATGCTTAAATTTGACCAAAGCAAACTTAAAACTTCTTTTGTCTCCCCTCTTAACCCAGATGGAAACAGACCCCCATCAAACCAAGCACCTCTTTAGAATTGGTCCTTGGAAGAGGTCGTAGAGCAGTTCCCAGTATCCATTGAGTCTAAGTCTAAGTTTGAGTCACAAATAGAAAGTGAGTCAAAGTCCAATTCCTTAGAGTTTGTCTTTTCTTTTTATTTTTATCATATTATAGCGGTCTTTTTATCAAACTTGGGGTAGATGCCGATCAGAGCTCCTTTATAATAAGAAGTGTTACTTTATTTGTTACCACTTTCTCTAGCCTAAGTGAGATTACAAGCGCAAAAAAAAAAATTAAAAAAAGAAAAGGAAATGAAATATTGGCACTGAATCTAAGTCCAACATACATTTGTGCATCATGGTAACATGGGGCTGATAGAGCTCATTGGACAGGATGCAGACTAATTCATAGTGAGAGAAATTGGTCCCACGTATGGTCAAATTGAGCCAATCAAGAAGAAAAGTCTAAAAACAGAAGTCGGAGAACTCTTTGAGAATTAAGAATAGAGGACCTCCATTAGAATGCCGACCAGGGCAATGCCTCCTTCACTAACTCATGGGATGAAAACAGCCCCTATATCGACAGGAAGAAAGCTGGTCATCCAAAACAGAATAGGCTCAAAAGCGCCACAACCAGTTAAAAAGAAGACTCGAAGCCCTTAATCAGAATCAAGGTTATCAATGAAGAATAACTTGGTACTTCAACAAAAGGGTCCAAGACTATGAATAGGGTATCCTATACTCAAGAAAATTAGAATCTTGTACACTATCCTCGAGGCAAAATCAGGCCAAACCGGGCAACCCCTCCATATCGTGAAGAAGATTCACTATCATCTTGTCCGACATAGATGGCAACGAACTTACAAACCCTCATGATTTGGATCAACTAAAGAGATACATTGTGTGAATACATTCAGACATTAGCACTAGAAATACTACTCCTTATGTCACGTTTAGGTTGAACTACGGAGACTTGACTATTTGAAATATGTTCAATAAAGTACGAGATATGTAGGTAGCCAAACCTGTAGGTGCGGTCATAATAATAATACATTTTGCTTTTCCTCTCATGAAAATTTCAGATTTTCTATGCCAATTAATGAACAAAAAAGCAAGTAAAAATCAAAACAAAATAAGCTAAGTTGAAAACCTATAAGGGCAGGTGGCTTAGGTAAAATCAAAAGCTCACTAAGTTGAAAACCCTAAAGGGTGGCTTAAGCAAAAGTCAGGGCAGCTTGCTAAGTCAAAAACCTGAAAGGGCAACTTAGGCAAAAATTAAGGCATAAAGCAGCAATCTCATAAAGGCCAAATTGAGTGTCCTTTCATAATATATGTCAAAATGATTCCTCCCTTACATCTCTCTAAAGTAGTACGAGGCTTGGAAAAGAAAATCACAAAAGCCCTATCATCCAATCGTCCATCCCCTGTCCTTACCCTGTATTAAGTATAGTGTAGGTCATTCTATAAAAATATAGACTAAACCATCCATTCCCAATCAGGATCCAAAATCAGACATGGGTCAAAATACAAAAGTCTAAATCTAACTCAATAGGCCAAAATGCACTATACGTTTAAGAGACCTATTTGCATCACCTTCGATGCATGTCTCTAGAGTGTTTTGAGTAGTCCAAGTCTTTAAACACGATGCGGTCGAGAACTATCTTTAATGTCGCTTTGCGTCTACTGTAAATCCCCTAGGTTAGTCTTGCTCTACGGCTTCTCTCATGGTCTCTGTACTCTGAAATCCAGCCTTCTCTAAAAGGCATGATTAAACCTTGCACCAAAACCTAGAACATAGGCATTCACTTTCAAACCCTTCCTAAGATCGAACTAACTTAGCTATACTTATCTTCAACTCCTCGGCCTTCTTAGAAGTATGCTAATCCAACCAGACACCTAAACCTAGTTTAGAAATGGCTACCTAAAGCAAAACCAGAACTTGCAACCAACAATAGGCATTCACATGCAAACCCATCCAAATATTAGAAAAACTCATTTGTACCTATCTTCAATTCTTTGGCCTTCCTGAAAGCACGCCAATCCAACTAGAAACCTAGAGCCAAATTCAGAAATGGCTACTTAAAGTAAAATCAAGCCATGTCGCAGATCAAACAGACTCAAGTGTACCTATCTTTAGTACCCAGTCTTTCAGGAAAGCACCTCTATCCATTCAGAAACTCAAGTCAATTTAGAAATGGCTACCTGATGGAAAACTAGACCTTGCACTAGGATTTAGAAAATAGGCAACCACGTGCTAGCCATCCTACCCATCAGATAGACCCAACTCTACCCACTAAACAGACCCAGCTGTACCACTAAACAGTCCCAGCTGTACTAGACAAAACCAACTATACCCATTTTAAGATTAGACAGATCCAACTATGTCTACCTTCAACACCTAGCCTTTTTTCGGAAACATGGCAGCCAGATTAGAGACCTAAACCAGTTTTGAATCAGTTACCTGAAGCAAAATCAGACCTTGTAGCAGCATCCAGAAAGTAGGCGCCCATGTGCCATCCATCCTACCCATCAGATAGACCTAGCTATACCTGTTTCTAAGATTAGACAAGCTTAGTTATGCCCACCTTCATGTCCAGCCTTACTTGAGCCAGAATCGGACATTACACTAGAATCTAGAAGACAAGCACTCATGTGTAAACTATCTTACCCATCATATGGATTCAACTGAACCTACCTTAAACACCTAGCTTTCTCCCAAAAACCCATAACTTGTCTTAGAAACTTAAGCCAGTTCAAAATTGGTCATCGCATTCACTACATGCATACTATTTTATGTACTAACCATGACTCTTAGGTTAATAATCAAAGCAAATCAGGGCAATCAATGCCAAGACTTTCACAATAGGGCAATTAGTGTCACTCGACTTAAAATAGGGCTATCGGCGCAAAAATGCTTACAACAGTGCGACCAACACCAAGCAAGGCAAACACAGGGCGACCATCGCCAATCCAGTAAATAGTTTGACCAGTGCCAATCTAGTAAACAAGTAACCAGCGAGACGAAAATAGGGCAACCAACGCCAAGTTAGATAAAAATAAGGTGACCAACGCCAATCCAGTAAACAGGGCGACTAGTGCCAATCTAGTAAATAGGGTGTTGACCATGATTTTAGCACCAGGGTCTAAAAAATTCTGCCACGATTCCAACGACATGAGAATCAACTCGATCAGACATTGTTTGGGCCTCAAACAAACTCCCAAAAGCTCGAAAACCCAAAAATAAAAGGGGAGGGGCATGCTGGTAAGTTGCCCTGATCGGCGCTGGCTAGCTCAACTGTAGCGCCGATCACCCCAACGGCTGTGCCGTTCAGGTTACTGCTGGGACTCCCCGCCGACGCTGAAAAAGAGATTTCCAATGCTATTTTTAGGGTGGCCAGCACCGATTAGGCTAGCTCATCAACCCCCTTTGCTTATAAAAGGCACACTCTCGCCCCCCTCCCCCCATTTCACACCTTTTATTACTTGATTGAGTGCTTCTCAAGCATTAATGACTCTCATAGTCTCTCGTGCGATTCTATCACCACAAAGTTCGACTTTGCTCATCTTCCATAATTGAGTTTAAAGCCCAACTTGGCTCTCAAAAGTCGAACTGTTCAACTTTCACTTACGCTTTGACCTTCTTTAGGTTAAAGTTACTAGTTAGGTGATTAATTATTAATCAAATCTAGCGATTGATTAATAATTTATTATTTAACAATATTATTAGACTAATATATGGGTCCTCACGCCCTACCTTGGCTTATATTTGAAGAAGAGTCGACCTCCTTGGTCCACAATATTTCATGGAGCTCTGATCAGGCCGCATCATGAGGCTATAACTACTCAAATCGAACTTTGTCAATCAAGCCCGGTTCATCCGACACCTTATCAACTATTAAGCCCGGTCTAGCCAGCACTATAAATGCTTTAAGCTCGGTCCATTTGGCAAACTAAGCCCAGTCTGTCTTGTAAAACATCAAAATCAGCTTTCAAAATAAAGCCCAGAATTAGCCGACACACCAATAAGCCCATTCTAAGAGTGGCACCTTCAAAACCCTACCATCCTGATCGATGGTTGAACATTGTGTGCCCTGATCCTCATACAAATGAGGTATGAAGGCATACTTATGGATTTCAACCTAGGTAGCGGACCCCCAATTGAACTAACTAATCGGACTTAGGGGAATGTGTTGCACGACCTAGAACTCCTTGATAACGAGGCTAGAGTCAGGCTCTCCTCTAAAATACACACCTTTACTACAACTGCTTACTTTTAATGCACTATATTTATGATATTAACATGCATTATGAGTATTCCATGCATCGATAATCTGGCATTCATGCAAAGATAATAATTTTGATTTTCAATAAGAACCCAAACTATTGATCCAGAAAATGAGAAAAAAACTAGGTCCCCAAACCCAACGATTGAGGCTATTGCATTTTATCCATTATGGCACACAGTAAATGAGTAATTATGGGGTTTTACCTTATATTTTCCACTAAAATAAAAACAAGGTAAGGTGGCAACTCTCACACACCACACATAGTCAAAGCCTCTAAAAAGGCAACCAGACATCACTTAAGCGCTAAATAGAGCCATAAAACTGATAAAATTGATAATCAATTCAATTAAGCAAACAACCTAGTTGCATATAGGGCTAACCCAAAAACAAACTAGGAAAGGACCATAGTAGGGCTCCGACCAGTATTGGCATTTTCCAGTCTCGACATTTTCCTGTCTCTTCTATGATGAACAGACTAATGGGACCATTTGGATAGATCACCACCACAGCGGAACTGTCCCACTGCACCCGGGGGTGGACTTCACACAGTGCGACCAGCGCTAAGCAAGACAAAAGCTAGGCGACCAGTGCCAATCCAATTAACAGGGCGACCAATACCAAGACTACTCAAATAGGGCAATTGGCGCCAACATGTTGACAAACAAGCTAATTAGTGTCATTGGAGTCATAATAGGGCAATTAATGCCACCAAACGTAAATAAGGTGACCAACGCCAAGACAGTCACATGACAGGGCGACCAGCATAAAAAACACTCAATAACAGGGTGGTCAGCGCCAAAACATCTAACAAATTGACAACCAGTGCAACCAATCACAAATAGGGTAATTAGTGCCACGTAATTCAAAATAGGGCAATTAATGCCAAAACACTTACAATCGGTCGACTAGCGCTGCAACATCCAGTAAATAGGGCAGCCAGTGCCAACTCACACAAATAGGGCAATCAGCGCCACCAGACATAAATATGGTGACCAATGCTAAGACAATCACACGACATAGTGACCAACATCAAAACACTCAATAACAGGGTAGTCAGCACTAAAACATCTAATGAATGGGGCAATTAGTGCCACTAGACACGCAAATAGGATAATCAGCACAAAACCATTCAAAACAGGGCTATCAAAGCCAAAACACTCACAATAAGGCAGTTAGCACCATAATATCCAACAAATAGGGCGACTAAAGCCAATGCACACACAACAGGGCAATCAGTGTAGCCAAATATAAGCAAGGCGGCTAGTGCCAAGACAATCACAAGACAGGGTGACTAGTGCCAAAATAGTTCAACAAATAAGCTAATTAGTACCATCGAATTCATAAAAGGGAATCAATGCCATCATACTCACAATTAGGCGATCAGTGCCAACTCAATCGAATAGGGTGATTAGCGCCAAAATAATCTCAATAATTAAGCAGCCAGTGCAGGTCATAACAGGGCGACCAGCGTTAAGATACTCAAATAGGGGGATCAATGCCAAGGCAAACCAAACATAGGCAATCAGTCAACATCCACATAGAGACAACTAGTGCAATATTCAGAAATAGGAAGCCAGTGCAATATTCAAAAGTAAGCATTTAGTGCAATTAACCAATTAGGCATCTAGTGCAAGCAATTAGTAGATGGATAGTCAAAATTGAGATTAGAAGACTAGTTCAATCCAGTACAATCATTGTTCAAAGTAGGGTAACCAGTGCCAAAATTAGAAAACCATTAGAATCCAGAGCAACTCAATGCAATATCGATACAAAATAGGGCAACTTGTGCCTAAAGCCAAAAATATAGGGCAACTAATGATATAGTCAGAAAAATAGTGTAAACAATGCAATCATAGTTCAAATGTGGCTGGTAGTGCCAAGAATAAAATAGGGTATCCATACCATTAATAGGGTATTCAAACCAACTACCAGGGTTTTCATGCCATTTATAGGGTATTCAGACCTACTACCAGCTTTTTCAAACCATTAATAGGGAAATTAGACTAACTACCAGGGTATTCATACCATCAAGAGGGTATTCAAACCAACTATAGAGTTTTCAGACTCACAACAAGGTATTCAGACCATTAACAGGGTTTTCAGATCAACTCTAAAAGCATTCATACTTAAAACAGAGTTTTTAGACTCACAATAGGGCTTTTAGACCATTAACAGGGTATTTACACCAACTACTAGGAGCATTCAAGCTTAAAACAAGGTTTCAGACCAATTCCAAAAGCATTTAGGCTTAAAAGATAGTTTTTAGAGTCACAACATTGTATTTAGATCAACTCCAAGAGCATTTAGGCTTAAAATAGAGTTTTCAAACTCACAACAAGGTTTTCAAAGCAACTCCAAAAGCATTCAGGCTTAAAATGAGGGTATTTCGACCACCTATAGAGTTTTTAGACTCACATCAGGGTATTTTGACCCATCAGACTCCTCTCAAGACAACCTATAGGGTCATAGGAGATCACCATCAGACAATCAGACTCGTACCAGGACCACCTATAGGGTTAAAGAAGGTAACCATCAGATAATCAAACTTCTATCAGGATTACCTATAGGGTAAAAGGAGGTAACCATTAGACAATTAGACTCCTACCAAGACCACCTACAGGGTCAAAGGAGGTAATTGTCAAACAATCATACTCCTACCAAGACTCCCTACAAGGTCAAAGGAGGTAACCATCAGACAATCAAACTCCTATTAGGACTACCTACAAGGTTAAAGGAAGTAACCATCGAACAATTAAACTTCTACTAGGACTACCTACAGGGTCACAAGAGGTCATCATCAAATAATCAGCCTCCTACTAGGAATACCTATAGGGTCAAAGGAGGTAACCATCTGAAAATCAGACTCCTATCAGGGCTACCTATTAGGTCAAAGGAGGTAACCACTGAAAAATTAAACTCCTAGCAAGACCATCTATAGGGTCAAAGGAGGGAACACCAACAATCAGAATCCTATTAGGACTACCAACAAGGAGGTCACTTGGACTTCTCAAAATTAGCCAAATCCAATCGTCTCCAAAAACATGTTCTCGAAATCAGACGAGACTCATGTAGAATGTTCCAGACATCACCATGACCTGCTAGCTGTTGTTTCTAGATCAAAAATCCAATTAGTAGTGCTAAAATTAGGGGTCCATAAGCTCAAACCTTGATCAAGCCCGATCTTCTAGAGGGGGCAAATTATTGACCATAATTTCAGCACCAGGGCATGGGAACGGGCCTAATTATTGGGTTCCAAGGCATAACATGCCAAGAAAAAGCACCACGGGCCCCACACATGGTGTCAAGGCATAGAAAATTCTATCACGATTCCCAGGAATCAAGAATCAGCTCAATCGAACATCGTTCAGACCTCAAACCAACTTCCAAAAGTGGAAGGTTAACAAATCAAAGGTAGCTACACCATAAGTTCTTAGGCCCCAAACATGGTATTGAGATGTAGGAAATTTGTCACAATTCCAACACATTAAGAATCAGCTCAATCAGACATCGTTTGGGCCTTGAACCAGCATCTGGAAGTAAAATAGCGTGAAAGAATCAAAATAGAGGGCTGAGGCGCCAACCACCTCAAGAATGGTGCCAACCACCTCCAAATCAGCTCCAAACATGGGTAACATTGGGGGGCAGACCAGTGCCGATTTTGGGGTCATCGATGCTGATTTTGAGGTCATCGACACCAATTTTGGAGCACTAGAGAGCCCTTTTTGCCTATAAAAGGCACTACTGTTGACCATGATTTTAGCACCAGGCTCTAGAAAATTCTGCCACAATTCCAACGACATAAGAATTAGCTCGATCGAATATCATTTGGGCTTTGAACGGACTCCTAGCGACTCGAAAACTCCACTTTTATCATATGTTCCATACGTCACACTAGATAGATATCATATTGATGGAATACGATTCACTTTCAAGATGGCTATAGAAACTAAAGGCGAAGGGCATCCTGGTAATTAGCCAGGATTGGCGCCGACCACCCTGGCAGTGGCGCTGATCATCCCGGCATCTGTGTAGACAGGGCAGCTGCCGAGAACCTTCGGCGCCATTTTTGGGGTGGTCGGCACCGTCTAGGCCGGCTCAGCTACCCGCTTTGCTGATAAAAGGCACACTCCCCCCTCATTCAACTCACCTCTTATTACTTGATCGAGCGCTTCTCAAGCCTAAAAAATTCTCATACTCTCTATTGCAATTCTACTACCAAGAGTCTGACTTTGCTAATCTTCCATAGTTAAGTTTAAAGCCCGACTCGATTCTCCAAAGTTGATCCTTTCGACTTTCACTTACACTTTGACATTCCTTAAGCAAAAGCTACTAGTTAGGTGATTAATTATTAATCATATCTAGTGATTGATTAATAATTCATCATTTAACAATGTTATAAGATTAATATACAGGTCCTCATGCCCTACCTTAGCTTATATTGGAGGAAGACTCCACCTCCTTGGTTGACAACACACTGTGAAGCTGCAATCAGGCTGCGTCATGACGGTATAATCACTCAACTCGGACTTTGTCAATTAAGCTCGGTCCATCCGGCACCTTATCAACTGTCAAGCCCAGTCCAGTTGGCACTATGCATGCTTTAAGCTTGGTTCGTCCGATAAACTAAGCCCGATCTAGCTGGCAAAATCACAAAACCAGTTTTCAAAACTAAGCTCGAAATTAGCCGATAAACCAGTAAGCCCACTCTAAGAGTGGCACCATCGAAAGCCTACCATCCTGATTGATGGTAGAACTTCGTGCACCCTAATCCTTATACAAACGAGGTACGAAGGCGTACCTACACATTTCAACCTAGATAGCTGGCCCTCGATCGAACTGACCGATCAGGACTTAAGGGAATATGTTGCATGACCTAGACCTCCTTAATAACGAGGCTAGAGTCAGGCTCCCCTCTTAAATACATACCTTTATCTCAATTGCTTACTTTTAATGCATTATATTTTTTATATTGACATGCGTTATGAGTATGCTCATGCATTGATAATATGGCATTAATATAAAATAGTGCTTTTGATTTTTAATTTGAACCCAAACCGTTGATCCACGCCATGAAACCAAAAACCTAGGCCCCGAACCTAATGTTTTGAGGCTAGTGCATTTTTATCCATTGTGGCACATAAAAGGAGTCAATCACGGGGTTTTTACCTTATATTTTCCCCTAAAATAAAAGCAAAGTAAGGTGGGGACTCTCACACACCACACATAGTCAAAGCGGTCCAAAGAGCCAACTAGACATCACTTAAGCACTAAACAGAGCCTTAAAACTGGTAAAATTGATAAATCAGATTAATTAATCAGACCAACTAGTCGCATATAGGGCTTAACTAAAATGAATCAAGAAAGAACCATAGCAGGGTTCCGACCAGTCCCGAACGTTTCTAATTTCTTTCGTGACAAATCGACTAATGGGACCGTTCGGTCGGACACCGCAGGGCAGGGTCCGGCCCACAATGCCTAGAAGGGGGCTCATAACTTTGAACTCTCATTTCCTCACCTCTTGTGGCTTGATTGAATGTTCCTAAAGCCTCAATGACTCTTTCTCTCCCTCAAGTGTGATTCTATGTCCAAAAGTCCAATTTTTGCTCTTCTTCCTTAGCCGAGCAAGAACCCGACTTGATTCTTAAATGTTGATCTTTTCAACGTTCAATCACACTTTGGTCTTCCTTAGGCCAAAGCTACTAGTTAGGGTTCTTGTGCCTATCCTTAGCAATATTTTGGAGCAAGACCCAATCTCCTTGATTAAGGGGACGAACTAAGGAACTCTAAAGCCACACGTATGCACAAGCCAACCTCTCAACCCTGACCAGACATAAGGTATAATCACCAAACTCGGACTTTGTCAATTAGAGCTCGGTCCATTCGGCACCTTATCAACTGTTAAGCCCAGTCCATTCAGCAAACTAAGCTCGGTTCGTCCGGTAAATCTCAAAATCAATTTTCAAACAAAGCCCAAAATCAGCTAACGCACCAGTAAGCCCACTCTAAGAGTGGTGCCTTCAAAACTCTACCATCCTGATCAATGGTAGACCTTCGTGTGCCCTGATCCTCATAGAAACGAGGTATAAAGGCATACCTATGAATTTTAGCCTAGGTAGCGGGCCCCCGATCGAAATGACCAGTTGGGACTTAGGGGAATGTATTGCACGACCTAGAACTCCTCGATAATGAGGCTAGAGTCAAGCTCCTCTCTGAAATACACACCTTTATTTACAATTGCTTACTTTTAATGCACTATATTCCTAATATTGACATGTATTATGAGTATGCCCATGCATCGATAAACTGACATTCATGTAAAATAATGATTTTGATTTTCAATTTAAGCCCAAATTATTGATCCACACAATGAAATCGAAAGCCTAGTTGCTGGACCCAATGATTCGAGGCTAATGCATTTTATCCATTGTGCCACACAAAAGGAATCAATCATGTGGTTTTTACCTTATATTTTCCCCAAAAATAAAAATAAAGTAAGGTGGCGACTCTCATACAACACATAGTCAAAGTTCTCCAAAGAACTAACTAGACATCACTTAAGCGCTGAATAGAGCCATAAAACTGATAAAATTGGTAATCAAATCAATTAATCAGGTAACATGAGCTGCATATAAAGCTAAACTAAAATGAATCGAGAAAGGGACCACAATAGTGTTTTGACCAGTCTTAGCATTTTCTAGATTCTTCCCTAATGAACTGACTAATGGGACTATTTGGTCGGACACCCACCATGTGCGGGTCTCTTCCGCAGGCGCTTAGGAGGCTCACAGCCTGACATACTGATTTCCAAGCACTTATGGAAGAAATGCTCCGGGAATAGGACACCCACTTCTGAATAATGTTAACTAAATGGAATAACTCCTTCTAGAATACCATCACCACTCAGAGGGAGACCATCCTGGGGGAAGTGAGGACCTTGATAATTGCCAGTGAAAATGGCAATGCTCCTCTAAACCAAGCTGGTGAATCTAATTAACAATATACTATTCAACCCAATGGTGATCAAACTGCCCGAGGGTCGATTCTAGAGATAAGAGCCACTTCCAATGTCACAGCTACCTTTGAACTAGACATGGGATGATTCTGTCTCTTTGGAGGTTAAAAGATGATGGAGAAGATGGACTCCTTTAAGAAATTCCTCAAGAGAATTAAGAAGTACGAAGATCTTATTGATGTGGACTCTCTCCCACTCTTCCCAGAGGCTAGGCTGCCTGCCAAGTTTAAAATGTTTATCATGGATAGGTTTGATGGCACCACATGCCCTAAGACTCATCTCAAGATGTATATAGGTGCCCTCACTCCCCTTGGTGTAAGCAAAGAGCTCCTTGCTCTGCTATTCTAGTAGTCTCTTACTTACACCGCTCGCTATTAATTTGTTACCTTGGACAATACCAAGAAGAAAACATGGGTGAGTTTTGTAATGTCTTTAACTAATAGTACCACTATAACGTGGAGGTTGACATTACCATAAGGGACTTAGAGACCACTAAATAGGAGGCCCGAGAGTCTTTTTCCTCATTCCTTACAAGATGGAGAGGTAAAGCTGCCCAAATGGTTAATTGCCCCTTAGAGCAGGAAAAGATTGACGTCATAGTTAAGAATTTGCTCCCCTCTTACTAGAGTCAGTGGAGGACCTAGTACCTTCTAGACTTCAGGGCTCTTAATGCTATCGCCAGCAAAATAGAGGACCTGATCCAGTCAAGCCAGGTCAAAGAGGATCAAGCTTATTCCTTTAAATATAAGAGGCCACAAACTATGTATCATGCAGTTCCTCCTATCCTTTAGGGAGGCGGTGAGGTGGCCAATCTGACCAGCCAAAGGCAACTTCCTCCTCTTGCATCAAGACCAGTTGCTTGAATAGACAAACATAACTTTATGGACCTTGGAGTTCCTCTCTCATTTATTTTTTAAAAGGTTGTGGATGATAAGTTGATATAGCCCTTTGAACCTAAACCCATACCTAATCCTATTCGAAAACACTACAACCTAATTTCTTTTTACTCTTTCCAGTAGGGACCTGGGCACAAAACTAATGATTGCAAAACCTTAAGACACAAGATCCAGGACCTAGTGGAGAGTGGCTAGATACTCCCTATTTGACCCCAATCGGATATAAACACTAACCCACTCCCTCATCACCAAAACAATATATGCATGATTCATTAAGAGCCAGATTTTGACATGGCCTTTATTATCCACCCCATCATAAACAACTAATGATACGTCATAGACCTGAATGACATAGTTGAGGAAATCAACGCCATCACTCAGAGTAGGAGACAATATCTATCTCCTCCTCCTGAAGCTCTACCTAACCCAGCCACCCTAACCAAAGACATGAGCACAAACCAACTCTGATTTTGAGTTATGATATATTGTTGAAAAAGTTTTTAAATTTTTAGTTTCTAACCCAATTTGAATCACTAAAAATTCCATTTTTAGCTTGAGTTATGATCAAAATAGTGGAGAAAGATCATTCTGAGTCCCTTTGATCTTCACCAATTTGCGATGGTTTTGTCTGGTTCATGGCCCGTTTCAACTTGGATTAACATGCCACATACATTTGAAAAGCTTTTATTATTTAGTTTCTAATGGTTTAAAGATTGTTCCAAATCTATGGAAAAAGTTATGACCAAAAGTGTGGACAAAGGTACCTTTGACTTCTAGGTTATCCTGCGATTCTTGGTTGTTATTGGTTTAAACTGTACCCTTTTATGAATGATTTTCCATAACATAGGGGTGTAAAAAATATGTGTTCACAGATTTCCTCATCTTTTTCTACCAAAAAGGATTTGGCAAGAGTGATGGTGAAGTTGCCACCCTTATTAGGGAAAATTATCAAATTAGCTGATTATTTGAAATTGATTAACTCGGTTTTAAACCAGAGACGGGGTTTGGGAGTTGGGTACAATAGGGGAAGTTGTTAGGCACCATTATCGCCTAGTTAAATCGGCCTCCTTATTATCTAAAGATTCATAACAAATTACTAATGCGATTAACTAAAACTGAGATTAAAATACTTTTTGATGCTTTTTGTAAAACTATTCAATCACAAAAATGATCCCAAGCGTGATAAGCTTGAAATAAACATCCAAAAAGAAAGGGAGAAGAGAAAAGAGTTACAATCATCCTAAAAATACAATCTACCCTCATCCCTCCAAATTTTCTAAACCTAATTAATTATTACACACAAGCTTTAATTGAGATCCATTAAGATCTCATTACATTTTACGACAATAATACGTTAAAGCAGAATAAGAGAGATAGAACATTCAAACATAAAGTTAACCTTATTCACAGGATAATAAATCATACATCCTAATTAAACAATACCCATTTGTTCACAAAAATTAAAGCATGATGCATGTGCAAAATAAAGCTGGATGACTAAGGGGTTAGCACAATAATAAACATAATGCATTAAATTAAAAGGGCATAAAAAAAGTAGAATGATAAAGTGCTGGAAAAGTAAATAACAATAATTAAAAGACACAAATTTAACTAGTTAATTAAGATTTAAGCTCATGGTCTTGATGTTCATCAAGGACGATGAACAAATTCACCAATCATGGATCTAAACCTTGCTTTATTGTTTTTTTATCCATTGTGACCAAATACGCATCCCAGACTTTTTAAGGTTGGTGCTTGGTCACTAGATCTCCAAAAAGGGAGGCATTTATTGAGTTTTAATCATTCTGAACCTCTAAAATGAAGGGCCTAGCGCTACAGGAGGTTGTGGCATGCGGCACATGGGTGTGGCATATGCCGCAAGTAGCAGTGCAAGGCTCTTCCCAGATCAGGAAGGTTTCGAGTAAAGAACAGGTAAAGAATAGATGATCTGAGCTCATGTGGCTCGAGCCACAGGCCTATTGCGCACGCCACATGTAGTTACCTGCACAACTGGCTCAGGCTGTACACGATAGAGTCACAAAGATCCTTTATTGGTTGATCCTTGGTTTTCCTCTCAACCAAACCTAAAAGGGGTATTCAAAGGACCCAAAAAAGAAAGAAAAAGGTGAAGGAATAAGATTAAGGTTCTCAAAAACTACTTTGAAGATTTCTTTGAGGATTTATTCAAAAATGGATGAAGAAACCAAAACACTTAGTTCTTGATCTAATAGTTTGAGATCCAAGATTAAGGTGTGTTTTTAGAATTTTAAATTGAACTCTGGGGGTTTTTGATTGACTAAGGAATTAAATCTCAACTTAGATCAAAGGTTAACACTAGTTGCCTCTGAATCTTTAGGTTGAGTTTCAAAAGAGCAAGAGTTTCCTCTTAGTTCCTAAAAATCCTCATTTTGGCTCACCCCCCAATGTTTATTTATAAGCATTTGAGAGTGGGATGGCCCCATTTAGGGCTGACATGGCAAAAATGCCACTGTCTAGCTATGTAACGAGATCGAGCCCACTTTTACTAAATTAGACAGGATGGCATGCAAAATTAGGCGATGCATCAAGAAGTGCGCTGGGTGGGCTCAAAGTGCTTGTTGAGCTCAATTTCATCGCGAAACGCCCAGTAACCCGAAAAAGTAAAAATGGTTAAACATAAAGATAATCTCAGCCACGGACATTGTTTAAAAATTTAGGGCAATCAGGAATCCTAATCTAATTTTATACAAAAAATAGTGTATTATCACTGAACCTTTTAAAGGAAAAATTTGAGTGTCTATAGTTTGCCCCTATTTGATAATATTTTGCTTTTTAAGAAAAATGTCATGAAAGTGTAAAAGTAGATGCGTAAGTGAGAAGATGTTTTCTTGAATTACATTGTACGAACAACTTTGGTGGATGAAGTGCGCCATTTTGGCGGCTTTTTCGATGTGAATTGCAATTACGATGATTGTTGGATGAACGGATTGCGCCTGGTGATTGTTGGTAACTTCTCTAATTGACTACGGTAATCGACGGCTTTGATATAATGCAATGGTTCTCTTTTGATGTGAGATAGGCCACATGGGATGGCTTTTGGGGGGCACCACTTAGGACAACTTCAACGGATGAGTGAGTGAGCCACTTGGGACGACTCGATTTTTGAAATACTCCACCTGGGGAGGTTATGCTTTGGACAATGAGAGGCAAAATGAGATGCGCCATGTGGGACGACTTCAGGGGTGCACCACTTGGGATGACTTTAACGGATGAATGAGTATGCCACTTTGGATTACCCGATTTCTAAAATGCTTCACTTTGGGAGGTTGTCCTTTGGATAGTGCCTTCTTTGAAGGGCTTTGGTGCACCACTTTAGACGATTTTGGTGTGCCACTTGGGATAGCTTGGTGCACCACTTTAGACGACTTTGCTGCACCACTTTGGACGGCATGATTTTGAAATGTTCCACTTAGGGAGGTTGTTCTTTGGATGGTGCATTCTTTGAAGGGCTTTGGTTTTCCTGCCTCAAGGGATTTATGGTTTTCCTACCTCGAGGTACTTATGGTTTTCTTGCCTTAGGAAACTTACGGTTTGGAATGCTTTGCTTTAGGAGATGCCTACAAAAATAATCTTGGCAACACTAGGGAAGAGGCTTTTTGGCCGGTTATTATTAAAAATTTTATGATTAGGCCCAGAAAAATGTGCACATGTGATACATGATTTTGCATACAAATGTGTGATTTTGTATGAATTAATGTGTTTTTTTGTGAATTTATTGAAAATTGTGCCATGGCACGAAAAATAAGGTAGCTTACCTATGGCCAATGATGTGCTGCCCTTGCTTAGGTGGCTATTTATTGCTGTTAAGTATGAGAGCTAGTCACGGTTGATGGAAAATTATGCCAAACTGGGCCCGAAGGCTTCAATTGGTCCTATAGGTCCACTAACCTTTATAAAAGCTGAAAGTGACATTCATTTATCACTTTCCACCTAAAAGCTGGGGCAAAATCGAGGTATTTTGAAACTTTTTTTTTTTTTGTTTTTCCTGCATTATTAAGGTTAAAAATATGCAAAACTTAGGTTAGAAACTAAAAATCAAGTAGAGTTTACCTATTCTAAGTGCTTTGGGCATTTTGGGCCTATGACAGGCTGTTGTGGTGTGTGCCACAGCAGCTATGACATGCACCCTTTGAAGCGTGTTTCGTTGGTCTACAGCCCTATGGCGTGCTCCATAGGAGTTGTTGCATGTGCATAGGCATACTTTGCTATCTAGCATGTTGGCGCTAATAGAGCGATGGATGATCACGCCAAAAGATTTTACTGTTATCATGGGACTTCCATTTAGAGGACGATCTGTGGTCTTCGGTGACTGGAAGAGGACACTAAACGATCTAGGCCTATGGGCGACCCTTCGAGTTGCTATTGGAATGGAGCCCACCATTTCCAACTAGAGGGTCAGGTATGAGAGAATTTATGCTCACTATCAAGAGATGCCCTGGGAGCTGGTGGTGGAGATGGATGTGGATGTGGTAGCATGAGCCTACCTATTTTATTTGCTGTTGACTATCTTGTTCACTAATCACGGTAACGATATGAATCTAGCACTGCTACTGCAGCTTCAGAACTTGGATGCTACGAGGCAGTTCAACTGGGGCGTTACTGCCTTATCATACCTTTACTATGGCATGGACATGTGCATCTATGGGGCGCACCTAAAAGTTGCCTACAAGCGGGTTATTGAGGCATAAAATCACATCTTTTGGTTATTCTCTTCTTTCTGCTTTTATTCTTGACTTTCCTCTTATTTACTGCCTTTCTTCTTTCTGCTTTTATTCTTGCCTTTCCTCTTATTTACTGCCTTTTACTTTATTTTTTATATAGATTTGGGCTTGTGAGCACGACGTCCTCGCCATGCCTGGCTTGTTAGGATTCGAGGGCAACGTGAATGTGGGATCTCTTCCTCAAGGCTGAGCATGGCGATTTTGCAAGAGTTATTCCTATACCACCTTGGACGTTACGATGTTTCAATAGCTGCTGAATGACTCGAGCTAGGACCGGGTAAGTCGTTACCTCTCTTTTTATTATAACATTTTTCTTTTGCTTGCTTTTCGTCATTTTTTTCTTCTTTTCTTTTTGTCGTCTTTTTTTGTTATTGTTTGTTTGTTGTTTCTTTTTATTTTTTTTCTTTTTCTTTTGCTCCTTTTGTAATCTTGCAGATAGAGAGACATCCTTGAGGAGATGCAGTTGACTTTCCCAATTTTGTTCAAGTAGTGACCAAAGGAGAGTTCCCATGATGCCCCTTATTACATGCTGTCCACTAAATCCACTCAGTTGGGGCAAGACATCGCAACTGCTTGAAGAGGGTCAGTTTCCATAGATCATCTAGTAGCTTTTGTGCCTGGCGCCTATGCCATATTTGTGTGGATATAGCTCCTAGTCCATATCCCTCCTCCAATTGGGTTTGATCCTTATTACATGCTTTTGTGCATAGCGATGCCTTCTCCGGACGGTCCCATCTCAGGCTAGGTTCGTCACAAAGAACGTGGACGAACTCCCCTAGGATTCCTTTATTTTGTTAATTTTTTTTTCCTGATTACCCTTTTGTCAATTTTATGGCTCGATTTAGCACCTTTAAGTGAACTCGAGTTGGCTCATTGGTGTGCTTTGACTGTGTATGATATGTTGGAGTCACCACCTTAATTTATTTTTATTTTTGGGGAAAATATAAGGTAAAACCCTGTGATTGATTCTTTTAGTGTGCCACAATAGATAAAATGCACTGGCATCAAATCATTGGGTTCGGGACTAGGTTTTCTGCTTCATTGTGTATTGGATCAAAAGTTTGGATCTAATTGATAAATCAAAATCGTAGATTTGCATGAATATTAGTTTATCAATGTATGGACTTATTAATAATGCATGGCAATATCTCGAATAAAGTGCATTAAATGCATCAACAGCTTGAAAAGTATGTGTAATTCGAAGGGGTGCCCAACTCTAGCCTTGTTTATTGAGGATTCTAGGTCATGCAATACATTCCCCTAAGTCCCGATCGGTCAGTTTGATTGGGGGTGTAACAGACTATTTTTCAGTGTCGATAATAGTGATTTACCGGTCTATGAATAGTACCATCGATCCGGGACTTGGTATTATTTCTGTCCGAAAAAATTACTACATGTGTCTAATATCATATTTAATATTTTTGGAGCATGTTTGCTTGATTTAGGTGGATAGAAAATATTTCATGAATATTTTTGGAGAATTGCGGCAGCTAATGAATATTATTTTTAGTGTGGTATATTAAGGAATAAATGGGGAATTATTTTTGTGGAGTTAATTTAATTAATTTGTGGATTTAAATAATATTTAGAAGAGAATTATTTGACGAATATTGAGAGCCATTGGATGAGATTATCTAGGACTTGATCATAGCCCTTGATTTAGCATAAAATGAAGAAGCAAAGTTTGACTTTGCTACTTAAGTTAGCAACACTTTCTCTTTCTTCTTCTCCATCATCTCCCACACCATTTTCGTTCCTTCTTCCTCCTCCATTTCTCTCATTTCTTCTACCACAAATCACCACTAAATAACCTAATTAAACCATAGAATTGTGATTAAACCTTAAGAAATAAGTAGTAGGAGTTGGAATTTGTGAATAAAGACTAAGAGAATTGAAGTTGCCATTGAAGAGGTAAGTTGTGATTTTTGGGTTTTGTGATTTATTAAGTAGAATTCTATGATTAGACATGAGATTAATGCATTAAGCCATGCTTCTTTCTTTTCTAATGTTAATTTTTGGGTTTAATGAGAATTTCTCCTACTTGAAGAGGTTGGTGAACCCTCTCACAAAGGAAAGGAGAAAGCTTAGGAGAAGAGCTTTCTAAGCTCCTTCAAGCTTCATTTTAAGGTTAGTGCAATAATATTCTCATTCTCCTTTCATTTTCTTAAGTTTTCAATTTTAGGTTTTTGAAGGAATTTTGAGAACTTTGTATGTTTTGGTTAAATTGATGAATTTTGATGTTAGAGGTGTACTTAGGTGGGATTGAAAGTCATTTTCGCCCTTTTATAATTTCCATTTGTTTCTGACTTCTTTATGAAAGTTGTATCTTTATTTCTCATCTTTCCAAAACATCCTCTTATGTTCAATTCTAATACTTATAGTTCAACTTATGATTTAAATACCAAAACTGGTTCTGTTATGGTGTCTCACTTGTATATTCGAATTTATTGTCCATTTTGGTCACTAAAATAGCAAGATAATGTCTTATGTTCTTCATAATAGTTGTATTTCTACTTCTTATCTTTCTAAATCATCCTCTTTTGTACAATTTGAATACTTATAGCTCAACTTACGATTTTTATACCAAAACTGGTTGTGCTGAATCGTGTTTGGAATATTAGTTTGTGTTCTTGGGTTTCTTACACCCTCTTAGAAAATGATCTGGACTATGGTCCCTTCACGACATTTGTAGAATCTTATATTAGCTTTCTAATGAATTAAGTTTCACTCAATTTGAGGTCATATAACTTCAGTTATACCCTGAGAACACAGCAAAGGTCAGGTTTATGAAAATGCTAGAAATTTTTTTATCTAAGTACTTTTATACTATATTAAGTATATTTATTTTGAATATGTCCATTTAAATTTATTTTATTAAGTATAAAAAAAGAGAAAGTGGTAATTTTCATAAGTTGTAAGTCAAGTGATTTTGAAATAATAAGTGTTAATTTTAAAATGTTTTTGGATAAGGAATGGTGAATGAGAAATGAGATTATTTGTAGAAGAATGCATTTATTTTGGGCTCTACTATAATGATTGAAATGTGGAATGATGAGATTTATTGCGATATATGAGCATGCTCGGGTTATCAGACCGTATTATTTGGTGGAGCTATGATCATATGCTAGGGTTATCAGCCCTTATAAATAGGCGGACACGCTTATTATTTGTGGTAGTGCTTGCACAGGCCACGATTGTGTGATTGGTAGGTGGCACTTTCACAGGCCACGATCGAATCTGCTTACATTTATTCGGAATTAGTACGAACCTAAATAAAATTGAAAGGGTGAATTTTATTTCATTATAAAGAAACCGGAAACATATTGATATTTATGATATTTTCTTATTTATATTGAATTTGGTATAAAAATTTTAAGGTGTGAATTTCTTTATGGTTCGAAATATTGGATTTTATTAGCAAGTTTTCTGTGCTTAATATGTATATTCTGATTTAAGTATTTTCAAAGATATATGTGATTTACTACTTGGCATTTCTTGGTTACTCTATTTTATAATTATTAGCACCACTGAGTCTTCCACTCAGCGCATTGATTTTTATCACACGCAGGTTATGAGCTATGGGTACTACATGAAGACCAAAGAGACAGCATCAGAGTAGGAGTCTAGCTTTTTTATAGGATATGTATATATTAATATAAATTATGGCATGTATAATATTTTTATAAGAAGTATTAGAGATGTAGATATTGAGAATGTAAATAATGAGATTTATGGATATTTAAGTAATATTATTTGATTTTATTTGTGGTGTATGAATGGAATCATGTATTTATATATTCTTGAATGAATGGTGTATTGGTATGTTAGAACTTAAGTAAAGATTTTCGACCTTTTAGAAGTGTTTGTGACTTGTTGTACTGAATTGGAGTTTTGGGGTTTGGGGGAATTATATTAGAAGTGTGTACATTTTCTTTCTATGGCAAGTAAATTTTTAGGGAAAACTCTTGCGAAATTTTTTTAAGAATTTCCTTAAACTTTATTTTCTTATTTTTAAATTTTTAATTACTTGCCTCCTTATGGAAATCTAACCACTTCTAATATGTGATCTAGAGTTAGTAAGTGACATAGGACGGTGCCCCGGCACCGAATGTGGCATCCGCCGTCTAGTTCTCTGGGATTGGACGACGGGTGTTATAGGGGGTCGCTATTAAAGCTAAAATTCATAGGTATGCTTTCGTACCTCGTTTGTATGAGGATCAGGACGTACAAAGTTCTACCATCAATTAGGATGGTAGGGTGCTGAGGATGCCACTCTTAGAGTGGGCTTATAGGCATGTTGGCGGATTCCGAGCTTAGTTTAAAAGCTGGTTTTGTCATTTTGCCTGACAGACCAGGCTTAAAGCATGCATAATGTCAAATGGACCGGGCTTGACAGTTGATAAGGTGTTGGATGGACCAGGCTTAATTGACAAAGATTTGGGTTTAGTTAAGTTGGGGCGGTATGCCTTCTTTGGTAACTTTGAGAGGCTTACCGATTGACCGGGCTTAATTGACAAATGTTTGAGTTTAGTTAAGTTGGTACAGTATGCCTTCTTTGGTAACTTTGAGAGCCTTACCGATTGACCGGGCTTTCTTATATGCATGTTTGCACCACAAACTCATGTGTTCAATTTGGCATGCATTTCGAGCAGATGTGCCCAACATGTGAGGAGTTTGCAGTTTTATTGGGTAGTGATTTTGAGAGGGCTCTAGTGGCTGCATTGATCAGGACTAAGTTCTTTAAGAGCTTCATGAGGATATTGGGCCTGTCTATGGCAGAGGCTAGAGAGTTGGTGGTAAATGATCAGGTTGATCTGGCTGGGCTTATTGAGTGGAATTTGGATCCGCTTGATTTTATAGACTTAGAGCATTAGAGATTCGGGACCCAAGCTCTAGTCTTTTGCTTACTAAGTACCTGCAAACTAACTAGTTTAGTTGGCTGGGGTGACCCGAGGGTGGCTGACGTAGTCCTTCATATGGAGCAAGGGGCTAAGATAGCTACCATGGCTTTGACCAAGACCCTTTTGAGCCTTGATCAAGCGTACAGAGTTGATGCGATCTAGTCTGCTAGCCCGATCCTGCTTTAGATAAGCATCCTCGAACTAGCTTGTTCCAATTTTAGTTAGGGTGCTTTCTGTGGAAAGACATAGGTTCTGGATTACCATGTTATCTAGGTAATTGTATATGAATGCTTGTTTAAATTTGGATAATAGAGGGGGCAAAATCTAGTTATGCTTGCTTTTGAAGAAAGGCTTGAGTGTTTAAGTTAGGATATGGCAAAATATTAGTAGTGAAGGGAGATTTGCATATGAATGCCTGTTCCATCTTTGTATTATGGTGCAATGTCTAGTCTTGCAGGTTTGGTTAGGAGATCATATATGGTGGCAGAGCCACCATGACGTTGTCCTTATGAGCCGTAATAGTACCGATCTGTACGAGTCATGATGAGACTCGGGTCAGAGGATGAGTGGCTACGGTGGTTGTTGGTGCTGGGGCTAGATTGGATACTGATTTGGAGGACTGAATTAACCCTCATATGGAGATATTATCCTTAGTCTTTTTCAGCTGCTCCAAAACTAAATTCTCTAGCTGTGGTCCAAAGCTGGAATACACGAGAATCAAACTAGATGTATAATGTTGAAAGGTCCCAATTGCCTAACTAAGTCAGTCAACCATCAAGACATGGCCAGTTGACCACTGATCAGACACTGGCAGTGATCAACCGATCATGATCGATAGTCGCTGGCAATCAACCGCTCGAGAACAAGCACCCAAAATGCAAAAATCCATATTGGATGAAAAAGAACCCCCCAAAATTTGTTTTTCTTATAAATATATCCTATTTTCACCTCCAAAACATCTAGAACAATTTCTCATTGTAAAGCACATTCTAGAAGCCTTAATTGAAAAGTTCCTTTAGCTTTTAGCTCTCTTCTCATCTCTTCCACTCTTCTTGAGTGTCTTAAGTGAGTGGGGCGATTCCTCCAGCTCGCTTTCCTCCTAATTTCTTCTTTAGCCTAGACTTAGGCCTCCATACTTTTGGATTGAAGCCTCTTTGTCCCATCAAGCCTTCACTAAACAGCCTAATCCAGGTTTGGGTCCTCCTTAGTCCCCTAAACCTCACTTGGCTTAGATTTTCCACTTTTGAAATCTAACTCAAGCTAAAGCTCTAAGAAGGAAAGTTCCTAACCTTGTTGTAGACGCTTAATTTTTGCCCTAAAAATAGACTCGATGATGATAGCTTGTACTGCTGAAGAAGAGGTTGAAGCACCCAAGAAACTTGATCCCGAAGTGATGATCCAAGTTTAGGAAGTGTAACCCTTAGTGGCTTTATCACATTTTTGGCAAAATGGGACCAATAGGCGCATCTTAGGCTTGCCTAAGACGTGTCCTGGGGTCCTACGATACTTTATGCATCACTCAGACCAATTTTATAAAAATCAAGTCGAATTGCTAGTGGGGCCCACTTGTGGGGCCAATTAGTGATCCTTAAGGGGCCCATCAATGATGATGACATTTCTCATTATAGGACGAGTTCAAAATGTCCGATTGGTCTGATTCTTAAACTACGCATTCTAAGTTAAGAATTTCGATCCATTGGGTCGTTTTCAAGTTTTCGGGGTTCAGCCCGAAACGGGGCTGGGAAGCGGTTCTCGGGATCACAAAAAATGAATTTTCATGTCTAATATCAACGTACGAACAATTTGCACCAATCCCGCGAAAAATCAAAAACCAAATCGTTTATGGGGCCCGCCATGAACAGTGTTCATTTCAACATTTGCCTATAAATACCACACTAAACTTAGGGTTAGGGGGTTAGCAAATTTAAAGAGCAACAACTAAGTGAACACAAATTCAAATCAACCAAATCAAACACCAAAAATAAAAAAAAACCTAAAAAAACACTCATTTACCATTTTCAACTCCAAAAATCTTGAGTTTTTGTGAGATTCTAAGAAAAACCAAGGAGAGATTTCGAAGTCAGTGAGTTCCAAAGCTTAAATCATTCCCAGAAGCCACGAAACAACAACATAAACTCAGATTATCAAGAGGAGAGCAAGAGCATTTGGGGTGTTCTTCATCATCCTTCAATCCCTTCAACGGTCATCTTCAAAATCAAGTAATTGAGAGTCTAACCTCCTCTTTTTAGCATTTTTCTTTCATTTTCACTTTAAACATCCTAAAAACTGAGCTATTTGTGAGAGAAACACACAAAAGCTCTAGTTTGCTGAAATCTGTAGCTTTCTGGGCTTAAATGGCACAAGGAAGTCGTACCGATGCAGGGAAGTTGCATTAAATGTAACTGCCTCGTGCCAGTTATGGTTGCCTCACGCCTGTTGTGCCTAGAAACCTCCAAATTTCAGTTTCTGGCCCGTTTTCGACCTTCTGACGTCCATGAAAACTCGTGTTACTCAGAATAGGATGAAAGTCACTTCCAATGGTAAGAAATCATGGGTTCAAAAGTTAAAAATCAATTAAAATTGGGTTATTTGCGAGAGGAACCCGCAAAAACCCTAAAACGCAATAATCTATAGAAAACTAGGCTGAACTGGCTCCAGGCATTGTAAATTGGCGCAGGGAGGTCGACACTGGCGCACACCAATGCCAACTGCCCTACGCCAGTTGAGCCCAGACTTCTCCAGGTTGTTGTCCCTTGTTCGTCAGTGATTCTCTGGTGATTATAGACTCCATTTACCTTGGAAGGGGACTTGATTCATTTTCAGTGGTGTATGTCTATAAGTTCCAAAAGAAAACGACTAGAAAAACATTAAATCGTGCCTAGATTCTGTGATCAAAGTGGGATGAAGCCTAAGGGTAAAAAACCACATTTGATCAGGATGAGTACGTTTGTGATTCTGATGCATATTTTCTGCTGGGATTTGTGAATTGTATTCATCTACAAGATGAATATTGTGATCATGAGCTTGAAATAATATTAGAATCATTATATTTTATTTTCTAGCATTTATTTTATGTCCATTAAATTTTATTCTTCATATTATCATGATTATATATTAATTATCTAACATTCTAACAATCTTAATACCACTGACATCAACTAACATTCTGACTTTATATTATTTTGATGTTTATGATTATTTTATGATTATTTGTCAACTAATAAACTAACCTTTGAGTTTTTGGTGATTTTCAATTAATTCATGTTCAAATCATGATGCATGAATGTTTGCTATTGATTTATTGTTTATTTTATGTGATTATCCTTCTGAGTTCAGTAGGCTATTTTATTTAAAATGTTTGTAATTTATTATCTTGGGGATTGTAATAATATTTATGTAATTCGATTGGGAATTCAAATGAATTCTCATTTTAATTGGTTTGTAATAGATTAGATATAATTTTGTTTGATTAAATTTAGTTTTTCTTTCATTATAATTTGTATTAATTAAGTAAAAATCGGGAATATGTAAGGGATTTTCAGGTAGGATGTGTTTTCATAGGAGATAGTCTGTAATATTTCTCCTCCCCCCCTTTTTCTTTGGTTGTTTTATGTTTGATGCATGTTTGATTAATGTTTGGATAATAATAAGTTGAATGTTTGCCATAGTTTTCAAAAATTGCATTAAAATGGTTTTTCATCTCAATTTAAATTAATATTGCAATTAATAAATAAAAAATATTCGGACAATTAGGAGGCTGGTCTTGGACCGGGCGGAATGGGTGCCTAACACCTTCCCATTTCTGTACCAAACTCCCGAACCTGCTCTAGTTAAAATCGAATTAGTTAATTCCAATGAATTAATTAATTCGAGAATTTTTCCTAATTTGGTAAAATAGGGTGGCGACTCGAAATGAATTTTCCAAAACTTACCAAAGTAAGGAAACCCTTTCTGAGGATTAAAATGGGATTGAAAATATTTTTATGAATTAAAAAGAATCGAACCTGTTTAAATTCAGTTTACTTGAGTAACTCTTGGAAAAACCATGAGACGCGCGCGAAAACCACGTCATCCTCACTTGCTCATCCGCCTAAGGAGTTGAATCAGTCCACCCTCTAGTCAAACTTCCAGTCCACCCTTCAATCAACACTCTAGTCAATCATGTTGGTCTCACCAAAATGCCCAAGTAAGTCCTCTATGGCTCTTAGCTTTTTAACATTTGCTCTATCCTTCTAAATGGCCCCAAATGCATTTCTTTTCCCAAATGATGATCTGAAGCCAAAATCCATTTTTTAATCAGAAATCCGATGATCTAAAAGCCAAGAAAATACATTTTGCGCGATTCAAGGATAAAATTCATTTTTTAATCCAAAATTCGGCAATCCAAAGCTAAGAAAATACATTTTTAATCCAACAATTCAAAGCCAAGAAATCCATTTTCAGCAATCCAAGCCAATTGTTTTTCATAAAATGGCAATTTAACGCCGATAAAACATGATAAACAAGGTCTTCAGAGAACCTATTTTCCAATTAAAATCAATCAATCCCCATTTTATAATAGACAAAACTAACGGTCCTAATTCTCATTACAAGAGATAAGCAAGCATGCTCAAGTCTTTAAAATCGAGTTGCGGACCAAATCCACTAAAAAGCTCTTTTTCACTTTTTCTTGTCTTCTATTTTTAGATTGGGAGATGTATGATTGCCCTCAAATCCCCACCAAGGGGCTAGAGGGAATACTTCCTTACTTTGTAATTAGTTTTCATTCCTTGCTTTATTCTTCTTTCATTGCTTGCTTTACTTTATTGCTTTGTGAAAATGTCATTCTTCTTCATCTTAATTTTTTTTTTAATTTTAGATGAACATTAATTAAGTTCAAATAATTGATAATTTAAACCGAAAGCTTGGTCCTTGAATTCTTGATTTCATTGATTAGTGTGTCCTTTCTAAATTAGAATCAAATCAAATTTTTCTTAAGTTTATCTCATAATTAAATTTAAATGGCGACCCTATAAAATTCTTCCGTGAGCCTAACCCAAATGAGCATTCTATCATGTTTAGTGGATCGACCTGATGCTTGGGGTCAGGGCCTCACGGCTAGTAAACAAACATGTTTTTTCTCTCTTAAAAAAAATTATGTGAAGCTATTTGTTTCCTGCACGGAATCAAAGTTTAAATTTTTATTCGAGAGATTATTTTCTTTTTTATTTTCAATTACTTGTGCTTGATTTTCCATTGTAGAATTTTGTTTCATTTTGTTTTTATTTTATTTTAAAAGAGAAATAAATCACTGTCAAATGATAATATGAATACACATTTGCCTATGCCTATGTGACACTATTAATTTGTGCCCTGTCAACAATTATCATCATTTAAAAATTTCCATGTCATATTCCGATAACCACAATAGGCATAAAACACTTATTGAAAAATTTTTAATAGTGATCGAAAATTTTTTGTTCAAAGACTAAATATAAAATTTTGAAAAGTTGGCACACCAAATTATAATTATCCATATTTAAAATATCTTATACATTCCTCTTATTATTATAATGTCCATTAAATTTATTAAAAATATTATTTATTTTTTCAAAAGTTATGTCCTTTGGAAATAAAAAGTTATATCTTCTAAGTGTAAGGTTATGTCTTTTGAATTATATTTGCATCTTATAAATAGTCTCTTAATCCTATGACTTGAGTAACTAAGATCCTAATATAATCATTTTCTCTCTACTCTCTCTTATTTTATCTATTACATTTCTATATATATTTTTTATTTTGTATATTTCAAAACACGTTATCAGCGCAAATCTCTAAGCGAATCATATGAATTCATTCTACTACATCTTTGATTTTTTTGGAATTGTTTTCTTGTTAAAATTTGTTAAAGAGATGATAACTTACGGTTTGTGACAACCAAAGTTAAAAGCTACATATCTAAGTAGTTCATATTTAAAAGGTAATTTTATATATAATTCTACTATCTATATATTTTAGATATGAATTATACATATAAATTCAATTTTGGATTTTATATTTGATTGATTATTATATAGAATATAATTTTATAACCAAATTAGTATGATATTGTTATTTTATCATGTCAAATCATGTAAAATTGGATTTGTGACTTTTAATATATTGATTATGAATTATTTATTTTTATGTGTGGATATTATGTATTCTGAAAACACAATAAGAAAGAAAATCAAAGAATCAATCGAAATTACACTAAAGCAATAATTTTCTTTCACTAGATATTTAACAATCAAATATCCACTTATTTTATTCATAAAACATGAATAATATTTTATACTTTTGAGTAGGCTCCTATCATAGCATTATCGAAAAACAATTATAACATATCAATTGTGGATTTTAAATTAGTTTCGCTCTTTTTTTTTGTTATTTAGCAAAAATTAAGCACTTTATTTATATAATAAAATTTATTTTCATTTTCTGAGACGAATAAAATAGTATATCATAATACTAGGTATAAAATAATAATATATTTATAATCATGATATAAAAAATGTCATATCATAAAACCAACTCAATTGAATTTATTTCATTTTTTAAAGTGAATGCAATAACATATAATATTAGGTGTGAATGTAAGACAGTAATATTTTTGTCATTGAAAATGTTAATAAGATCATTAGTGAATTAGCGATCTTTGTAATTGTGGTAATCACAAGTAAACAAAATAAACCTTACTACTAAAAGTGACAGAAGATAATATAATATATTGATTATGTACTTGTGTACATAAAAAATATATAAAAGTTAATTTTGGCTTTGATACTAAAAGAACTATAAAAGCTCTTAAGAGGAAATATTATTATATGGAGAAATGACTTTCATGTATTATATATTATTATCTCTTTAATCTTGTAGAAACTTGTTTTAAGGATATTCACAGAAATAAATATCATATTATAATGAAAATAGTTGTAAACTAGAAGTTTATAAATTTAAATGTTTTTATTATTTGGCAATGATTGGTTGACTTTTCTCGGATTAATTTTGATGCGAAAAGGAACTAAATCCTTATATAGATATTTACTATAGAATTGGAAGTTTCTTCAAATCTAATATTTTTTAATAGTTATGTTCTCAAAAGCAACTTTTATGAGAATAAACTCCCTATTTATTTATAGATATATTGCTATTATCTATAGTATTAATTATTTGCATCAACCCAACAAAATTTTATAGTCAAATTTATTGATTGTCATGGATCCCAATACTAATAGAGAGAATAAACAGTTGAAAATGCTAATTACTGAAAATAATAATATTATCTAATTTTGATTCTCTCACAAGATTGTGTGAACTAGACGTTCAAAAGATAGTTGTTTTGCAAACTATTGTAAATCAATTGCTAAACTCCTACTAAAATCGAAGTTCTTGAAGGATAAAACTTTATATGTTAATAAATTTATTGCACGCCTAAAGCGTTGTAGATTGATCAATTCTAAGGACAAAAATCATTGAAAATGAAAATGAGTAAATATGTTACATTCTCTAGAAGAAATCTTGGACATAAATGATAAATAATTTCTAAAAAAAAGATAATGAGATCTTGACAAATTATGTCTTATAAAGAAAAAACAAAGTTGATATAAAATAAATATCGATTATTATTTTACATATACTATAACACTTAATATTATAATTATTATTTTACATATACTATAACACTTAATATTATAAGAATCTTGAATATAAGTATTATTGAGGCATATAAATATAAAATCCTTGAAGAATTTAAATTGCTTGAAGCACAAAATTTAGATTCTCGAGAAATTATATAGAGCTCTAAATGAATTATGAGTCCTTAAAAGATTAAAATATGCTTGAAACATGCAAATTGAAACTCTTAGTGACTTTGGTTGGACACAATGTGATCAAACTAATCAAAAATGAACCCAACCAATTGATTTGGTTTTAACTATGTTTTGACTTCATAAAGAAAAAAAAATTGGCTCTATTCAATTTAAAGACCAAAAGAATGAATAGAATCATATTGATTTAATTCTATTTCATTTGGTTCAATTTTGTACACAATTTCAGCTTGGTCCGACTCGATTTCTTTTCAAAATAAATCCTTTATTTGTTCAGTTCAAGCTTCTTTGATTTGAATCAATTTGAACAAAACCTACTTCTAACAGGTGACATTCCAATTGTTACTTAGCTATCTATATATGTTTGCGAGACTTATGGCATGACACCATATTGTGAGCAACAGGATTTGATTCCTAAAAGCCATGCATCTTCCTAAATTTGAGAAATATACTGAAAAATTGTTGCACCAAGATAGATAGAAAATCTGTACACGAACAAAATCGATGTTTTTGTAAGGTACAAGTAAAACCATTCTATATTGTCAAGAAACAAGTAGGGTCGAAAAGTAGCAAAACCCACTCAAGATCGAAAACCCCGATGAGTCCCCAGTGTGAACTAGAAGCCTGCTTTCTTAGTTGATCTACTATACAACCTTACTTCCACAAAGAAAAAGATAACATGGAACCATAGTTGCTTATGCAACTAGAGTTTGAGAGCCTCTCTGAACCCAATGCTGAAACTATTTTTTAGGCTCTTTCTACCAGGACCTACCAGATTCCCTTTCTGCATCATAGCCACGAACTCGTTGTAATCTATGAGTCCGTCCTGCAAAATTTATACACAAACTTTTAAGCATCCAATAGAGAAGGAAAACAGACAATTGACATGAGAAATGAGACCAAGTCTGTTATGCAGAAATATAAATGAGACAATTTAAGCTCCATATCCACTGTGCCATTCTAAATGAATTTCCAATTTTCCAAAGGAAAAACCATAATGGAAAGTAAAGCCACCAATCCTTGATTAAAATAGCTATGAATACTGTGGTCCATTATTATTTTATTTATGTAGTTATTTCTATTATTGGGCAAGGGGGAAATTCAATTTGGGTGTTTACCCAAGTTATATATGCACTTTACCACCTAGAAGCAAAGAAAAAAAAAATGAGAAACTTGAACATTGTCAATCATTTATTGAATTTGAGGTAGATAGTATATCAAGCAAAACAAAGAAAACTTACATTGTCTTGATCAACCTCTCTGATCATTTCTTCTAAGCGAACATCCTCTATGCCAAACTCCAAGCAAGCTTGTTGAAGCTCATCTGGAGTAATATAACCACTTCCATCCTTATCAAAGTATGAAAAAGCTGCAAATAGATGATCCTCTCTCTCAATTTTGTTGAGATGCAATGTTGCAGCTATAAACTCTCCATAATCAATTGTGCCACTGTTGTCTACATCAGCCTGCAATTAAGAGAGACAATTTTAGAATGAATTTCTTCTATCCTTCATTGATTTGTGTGATTTATTATCAACAAGCCCCTCTTTTTCAAACCATTAACCTCCGAATTAAACCATTTAAAGTGACCACAGTTACAGCAGTAATTTTTCCTCAGTCAACAATACAAAGTTTACAATTTTTAACTTGAAAATAAACATATGAAGTTTGTTATTGGAATTCTCGCCCTGCAATTCTCCCATTGATTTCTCTCACCACACATGTCCTTTTCATGTCATATAACACAACAATCTTTTCCAAAGATTCAGTACTAGGTAACTTACAGCTATCTTCAGCTTGAGTACATATTTTTTCCCCATATTTTTAGTTTTATTCTCCATTTCCAATGCTTATTTAACAATGAAAAATTGGCAAAAAAAAAAATACCAAACATGTCCAAAATAAGAATTTTTTCCAAATATAGGAAAACTAGAAAACCATGTTAAAAAATACACATTTCCTTTTTAATCCAATATATATGTTAACAATATGTAACAATATTAATTAGTTATCTTCAATAGGCGTAGGGGCACCTATGAAGGGCCGCGACAAGGGTTCCGACATCTAAGTGACTTTGACTACTCATCACTCCCCTACATTCTCCCCCACTCAAACGGTCAACGCCCTTGTCGACTCGTCCACTAGGAGTCTAATTCTTAAAGTGCTCTCTTGTAGGAAATGGTGCTTTGATGGAATTTAACTATCTTGTCTCGAAATTGGTGGAGATCTTCTTCTTTCTCCTCAAGTGTTTTCTGACTGCGGTAGATTTTTCCATTGCACAAGGTACTCTTGATGTCGACGTCCTTTTGGCTTGTAAGCCTCTAAGATCTTCTCCACTTCTTTATCAAAGGATGGCTTTTTACGAATGGCATGTCGGTGTGACTTACTTCTATTGACATTTGTCACATCGGCATGATATGGCTTCAACTGGTTGACATGAAACACTGAGTGGACGCCCATCCAAGCTGGCGTGTCGACTTTGTATGCCATATTCCCTACTTTAGCAATGATGAAAACCGGGCCCTCGTATTCGCGCATCAGTCTCTTGTCATGGTTGGGGAATTGGAATTGGTCTGAAGTAATCTTGATCAACACTAGATCTCCTACTTCAAATGTGCACAGTCGATGGTCTTGATCTGCCCATTTCTTCATGCGTTGAGCTGCTTTCTCTAACTGTGCTCTCGCCATCTCAGCATTTTGTTCCCATTCATCAGTGAACTGGTATGCCCTCGGATTGTGCCCAGTTTCGGCCCATCCAGTGTATGAGGGAGCAATGTTGACTGTAACAATCTCAAGTGGACTTTGATTAACAGAAGAGCTCTTTTGAGCATTGAAACAAAATTGAGCAATATCTAATAACGTGGGCCAATTTTTCTGGCTGGCAGAAACAAAATGGCGTAAGTACTCCTCGAGCAGACTATTAAACCGTTCTGTTTGGGGATGAAAACTAGTAGATAAGTTCAATTGTGAGTCAAATATCTTGAACAATTCACCCCAAAATGACCCTGTGAACCTGCTATCCCTATCACTGACCATACTCTTTGGCACACCCCAATATTTGACTACACCTCAGAAAAAGGCCCGTGCCGTGTCTTCTGCAGAGCATGTTTTTGCCATGGGAATAAAAGTACCATACTTCAAAAAGCGATCGATGATGACCAAGACGGTGTCAAATTCTCCAACTTTTGATAAGCCACTGATGAAGTCAAGAGAGACTTTCCCATGGTTTGCTTGGCACTTGCAATGGTTCCAGGAGCCCAGTAGGTTTTTGTCGTTCTACCTTATCCTGTTGGCAAGTCAAGCAAGTCTTCGTGTATTCTTGCACATCCTCCTCCATTTGTGGCCAATAATATCCTTGGTGAATGAATGCCAAAATTCTATACCATCCTGGGTGACTAGCCCACAGAGTGTCATGACATTCATGAAAAAGAAATTTTCGAAGATTGCCACTCTTGAGACAAATTCTGTTTTTCTTCACCATCAACAACCCATCCTCTATCCAAAACTGTCTTGTCTTCCCCGCCTTTACCAAGTTCAGGATCGCCACTGCTTGTGGGTCTTTACTCAAATGTGTTCAAATTTTGTCTCTGAGGTAGCTACTTAGCAACTTGATAAATAGGCTATCCTCTTCAAGGACACCAACTCTGCTTTTCTACTCAGTGCATCTGCGACCCTATTTGTTGAGCCCAGTTTGTATTCCAAGGAGAAATCAAATTTTGCTAACTTTTCTTGCCACCTAGCCTGTTTACTGGTGAGTTTAGGTTGCGTAAGAAAATGGCTAGCAGTCGAGTTATCTGTCTTTACCACAAACTTCAACCCCAGAAGGTAATGTTTCCATTCCGTCAAGCAATACACAATTGCCAATAATTCCTTCTCATGCGCTGCATAGCGCCTCTCGGTGTCAATCAACTTTCATCTTCGAAAAGCTACCGGATGGCCTTCTTATATGAGAACTCCAACCAATGCAAAATTAGAAGCATCTGTGTGCACCTCGAAAGGTTGTAGCACATTTGGGAGAGCTAACACAGGTTCTGCTATGATAGCCCTCTTGAGATTTGCAAAGGATTCTTGGCACTGCTGCAACTAGACCCAAGTGTGACCCTTCTTCAATAACTCCATCAATGGCTAGACCTTGTGTGAATATCCTTGTACAAAATGTCTATAGTAGTTCGTCAAGCCTAAGAAGGATCTCAGGTTTGCTAGACAAGATGGGATCTTCCATTACTTGATAGCCTGAATTTTAGCTTCATCCATTCAAACACAGCCCTGTTCAATAACATGCCCCAAGAATTTGATGCCTTGTTAACCGAAGGCACATTTCTCCTTCAAGAATAGTTTATTTTCTCGAAGTGTGTTAAAGACCAGCTGCAAATGGGTCTTGTGTTCCTCCAAGCTATTGCTGTATACCACGATGTCATCCAAGTACACCACCACAAATTGGTCCAAATACTCATAGAATATCTCGTTCATTAAAGTACAAAAAGTAGTAGGTGCATTAGTTAAACCAAAAGGCATAACAAGAAATTCAAATGCTTCAAACCGAGTTACACGTGTTTTTTGGTTCATCTCCTTCTGCAATGCAAACCCGGTGGTACCTAGACCGAAGGTCTAGTTTGGTGAAATAATGAACCTGCCCCAACTGATCAAATAAATCTACTATCTGTGGGATGGGATATTTGTTTCTTACCGTGAGCTTGTTCAAAGCTTGATAATCAATGTAGAGTCTCAGGCTCCTGTCTTGCTTCTTTTGAAAAAGTACTAGGGCACCAAAAGGAGTTTTAGTGGGTCTAATAAATCCAGTCTCTAAGAGTTCATGAAGTTGTTTTCTTAATTCTACCAACTCTGGTGGTGCCGTCCTATAGGGGGCTCGAGCGGGTGGCTTTGCCCCAGGTATTAGTTCAATTTGATGATCTACATCCCAACGTGGAGGTAAGGACTTTGGCATTTGCTCAGGCATAATATTTCGGTATTCTAACATCATGTCTTTGATCAACTCTGGGTAACTAGTGGGCTCTGCCTCCTCTTTATAAACAGGAATTACTACATAAGAAGGTTCATTTTTCTTTACCCCTTTCTTGAACTGGAGGCCTGATAGCAACTTCTTTTCATTGATAGGACTGACTTCTGCTGAAACAACACAAGGTCGTTCTCCCATTAGAAGAAGGCGATTTGCAGTAGGTATCGGCATGCCTCTAGCCACATTCAAGAAATCCAGCCCTCACACAATATCAAAGTCATCCATAGGGGCAATTGTAAAGTTTATCTTCCCTTCCCAAGTCTTTATCCAGCATAGGACGTCTATGGCAACTCCCACTATCTTTACCACCTCTGAATTCACCGCCTTCAACTTCCCTGAGTCCTTCTTCACTTATAGTAGGAACTTTGACACCAAAGGACAACTTAAAAAGTTATCCGTTGCTTTGATATCTACCATTGCCTTAGCTGGATTCCCATTCAGGGTAAAATGAATTTACATCAATCCCTTCCTTAGTAATTATGTCCTTTCCTGAGCCTGATGCTCCAAGGCCTCTAGGAATCTCAATGCCCCAACCACAACAGGATTTACGCTGCCTGCATCCAAAGCTTGTCTTTCACTTTCCTCTTGGAGTTGGAAAGCATTCATGGTTTTGCCTTTCATTGTGCACTCTGAAAGTCTGTGTGGCCCTTTACACAAGAAGCATCTGATGGGTCTAGCCACTTCTCCTTGCACATTGTTTCCTACCGGTGCTGTGAATTGGCTATGCTCCTCATAGAAAGTGAAGTTCTTGCATAGCTCAGCATCTACAACTACCTCGTGCCCTTGAGCATTTTTACAGTTGGAGTTCCAAAGTCTCCTTTCCACATTCACTTTTGAATTGTTTGAACCCATTCCCCCACTTGTGGATCTCACCCATTTATTGGGACGAGTGTAACCCGCACCTGGTTGACCGAACTTTCGTTTAGGAAAATTTTGCCCATAATCCTCTAAGGCTTCTACCGCTTTTATGGCCGACTCATAATCTTCAATCTTTTGGGCATTCAATTTTTCTCTAGCCCAAGGCTGTACCTCGTGCCCTTGAGCATTTTTACAGTTGGAGTTCCAAAGTCTCCTTTCCACATTCACTTCTGAATTGTTTGAACCCATTCCCCCACTTGTGGATCTCACCCATTTATTGGGACGAGTGTAACCCGCACCTAGTTGACCGAACTTCCGTTTAAGAAAATTTCGCCCATAATCCTCTAAGGCTTCTGCCGCTTTTATGGCCAACTCATAATCTTCAATCTTTTGAGCATTCAATTTTTCTCTAGCCCAAGGCTACAGCCCTTGCATGAAAAAGTATAATCGATCGTCGCTCTCCATAATTTTGATATCCAACAAACATTGGGTGAATTGTCGTACATACTCGAGAATGGAGTCTGTATGCTGGATCTTTCCCAACTTCAGTTGGGCATCATATGCTATTCTCTCAGGGTAGAATGCCAATTTCAATACTTGGCAAAACTCTTTCTAGGTGTTCATACTAACCTGGCCGACTCGCATCTCCTCAACCTTAGTACACCACCATAGTTTCCCATCTTCTGCTAAGAACATCGGCACGAGGCTCAATTTCTCTGCATCTGAGGTGGTACTCGTGGTCTTAAAATAAGTTTCCAAGTCGAAAATGAAGTTATCAACCGTACGTGCATCCCGCACACCTTTGAAGGGGGTTCTAGAATTTTCATCTTCACACTTCTCGGAGGTGGACTTCCGTATTCCTAGTAGCCACTAAAATCAAATCAACTTTTTCTTTGATGACTTCATAATCTTTCAACCTATCCGATAGTTTCAACAACTCATTATTGAATTCAGTCACCTTCTTCTTGGCTTCATCAACCATAGGTTTTATATAATCATAAAATTCATTGTGGGCTACATCCAATTCTCTTGGCAAGTCCACCAAGGCCTTCACTTTAGTCTCAAGGTCTTTTATCCTTTCTTCACCTCCTGCCTCACCACCCTAAGTGGCTGAGACAGGACCTCGCTCCTCGTCTCCTACCTCACCACCCGCAGTGGTCGAGGTGAGAGGCAGGGCATTAATTGAACATTTCAATTCAGAGAGCATAGCCTGCATTTCCATCATTCTCTTCTCTAGCGCCTCAATTCGCTCTTTGGCCTTTGGCCATTCCGAAACACTTGTTGGCTCACCAACAAATGCTTTTCAAACAAAGCAACAAATTCTTCCACCCATTTCTCTAAAGCATCAACACAGGCAAACTTTGACATTTTCTTCCCTCGAAACAACTCACAGTTCGAGGCTCTGATACCAAATGTCATGGTCTCGTTTCACGCACCAAGACTAAACAGTGTGGCGTTTGCTTGGAACACCCTCAAACAAGCCAGCCAACGATATTAATTAGTTATCTTCCATAAGCATAGGGGCACCTATGAAGGGCCGGGAAAAGGGTTCCGTCATCCAAGTAACTTTGACCACTCATTACTCCCCTACAGTTCTATAATTTTATTCATTGCGGGGATCAATTCAGTAATGGTAGCTTTAGTATCTTTAGGTTCAGTACTCACTATTAATAAAAACTAAACACCCCACCAGCAACTCAAAAAACAGAGGCACCAAAAGAAGAATAACCTGAAACGCCAAAGTAATTTTGACAAAACTAAAAATCCCCTATCAAAACTTCGCCAGATTTGAAAAACGACCACCTGAGTAAACTCCTAACCTTGAGTCGAAGCCAGAAAATAGATTCCGTTCACCAAAAACAGCTGGACGCGCAGGCGCGTGATACTGTAGCAAAAAACTTCTTCAGGCACGTGGGGCCCACGTGTAGAGAATCCGATGACCGGATTCTGGGGAAATGCCGGTCGGCAGCTTGAAGACGTCCTAAGATGAGCAGTGAGACAAAATACTAACCCTAGGAAGGCGTCCTAGGGTGGCAGCAGCTTCTCCCAACTGCAGTTTTGGCGAAAAGAAAATTTTTTTTTTTTTAATGGGAGGCTCTAATACCATGTAATTTAACGTGGCAAAAAAATCTATGGTATTTCATCGATAGGGTCACATATATATACATATACAAGATATTATAAACCTATTAAAAATCTAACTCTTAATAGAACTCTATTTATAACTAATTCTTAACAAAGATTTTTTCCGACTTATACTTCATTTTGCAACAATATTAACTTGATCAAAGTGGATATTGGAAACAAAGGATTCATGTGAAAGAGAGAAAAAGTTTTGAAACAAGCAATTGACTTGATGAATTTTCATATACGGTTTAAAGTATATATAATACACAGAAAATAGTTCAAAAAAGGAAAATAATCTCTTAATATCTCCTAATAATCTCCTAGTATCCTTCTAATATATGCACAATCTATCCCAATAATTACAAGATTATCTCCTAATATCTCCTAATAATCTCCTAATATATGCACAATCTACTCCAATAATTACAAGATTTTAACACTCCCCCTCAAACTGGAGCGTACATGTCATATGCTCCTAGCTTGTTACAAATGTATTCAACACGAGGACCTCTAAGAGATTTTGTGAGGATATCTGCTAACTGATCGTTTGAACTAACAAAAGAGGTAGAAATACATCTTAATTCAATCTTCTGTCTAATGAAGTGGCAATTTATCTCCATATGTTTTGTCTTTTCGTGAAACACTGGATTAGAGGCAATGTGAAGTGCTGCTAGATTATCACAGATTAACTTCATCTTTTTAATTTCTCCATATTTCAACTCTTGAAGAAGTTGTTTTAGCCAAATAAGTTCACACGTAGCTAGTGCCATGGCTCGGTATTCTGCTTCTGCACTTGAACTAGCTACAACAGTTTGCTTTATACTCTTCCAAGATATCAAATTTCCTCCAATCAGAACACAGTATCCTGAAGTAGACCGTCGATTAGAGGGAGAACCTGCCCAGTCTTCATCAAAATATCCAACAATTTGTGAGTGACCCCTATCTTCATACAACAAGCCTTGGCCAGGAGTTCCCTTAATATATCTCAGAATACGAATCACTGCATCCCAATGGTTATCACATGGAGATTGAAGAAATTGGCTAACCACGCTTATTGCAAAAGATATGTCAGGTCGTGTGATTGTAAGATAGTTTAGCTTACCAACCAATCTGCGATATCTACCAGGATCTTCTAATAACTCCCCCTGTCCAGAAATAAGTCTAACATTTGGGTCCATGGGAGTATCCACATGTTTACAATTTAGCATGCCAGTTTCTTCTAGCATATCCAGTGCATATTTCCTTTGGGAGAT
>CANUEX010029070.1:0-16179 GCA_948099535.1 Jatropha multifida | reverse complement strand
TATAGCTTAGATCAAATCAAGGTATTCTAATCCAAAGGCTCTAAATATTCATCAATTAATTCTCTTCCAAATATTACTTAACTCCATAAAAAAATTCCTCAATTATTCCTTAATATACTACACTAGAAAATAATATTCATTAAATGCCTTAATTCACCAAAAATATTAATGCAATATTTTCTACGCACCTAAATCATGCAAATATACTCCAAAAATATTAAATAAAATATTAGACACACATAGTAATTTTTTCAGATCGAAATAATACCAAGTTTCAGACTGATGGTACTATTCGCAGATCAGTAAATCACTATTACTGATACTGAAAAATCAGACTGTTATAAGTAATTTTTCCGAACCGAAATAATACCAAGTCCCGAACTGATGGTACTATTCATAGACCGGTAAATCACCCTTACCGATACTGAAAAAGATACTAAATAAATAGGTTGTTATAGTTCTCTCCCCCTTAAAAGAAATTCGTCCTCAAATTTCACCTAATATAAATAACTGAGGATGCTGCTGTCGCATGTCATCTTCTCTCTCCTATGTTGCTTCCTCCGTTTTATGATTCCTCCATAGGACCTTTATTAGAGGTATTCTCTTATTCCTTGACCTCTCTAGCAAGTATTTGAAATACCCAAAAAATTAAATTTAAAAAAAATTTATTTAAATATTAATTCTAAAATTTTGACCAGTAAATTTAAGCCACGTAAAATTTGATTGGTCCGTAAAGCCATTTGGTTTGTCGAAAATCAATCAAAAATCAAGTTGATTTATTTAAATCTGACCAAATCAATTTGAAATTGAATCGGAATGATCCAGTGTATTCTAGAAAATTAATTTTTTTTGCATTATTTTATTTTTTTCTTTCTTTTTCTCTCTCTTTTCCTTACGCTACTACTCTTTCTTCATCTTCTTCTTCTTTTCTTTCTATCTTCTCTCTCACTGCCTCACCCTCCCCTTGCAACGCCAGCCACCACCACAAGCTCCAACAACAGCAGCTCTACCACGCCACAGCCAGCTTCTCCCTCCTCCCCGCCTGCAGCAGCCCCTCCCTTGCCTACGTCGCGCTGCGCTACCTCAGGCTCCTGCCTCCTCCTTCAGCAGCACCACCGCCGGCCACCACGGGCTCTAGCGAGCCAAAAGTCGCGCACCGCTAGCCGCAGCAACCTCCAATTCGCGTCTCCTCCGCGATCCGAACTCCGGCAGCTGGTTCTTCGATCCTGCAGTCCTTGGCTTGATTGTTTCCGATCTTTGGTCTTTGGAACCATTTTGTGTGATTGAGGGTATTGAAAATATTCCTTGAATTTCTAGTTAATTCCCTAAATTTTAATTGAGTGAAAAATTGATTTATTGTTGGAGTTGATTTATTAATGGTGGTATTAAGTAGTATATATAATTGATTAATTGAAATAAAATTGTATAGTAGAATATTTTTGTAATAAAATTAAAAAATTTAATTAATTGAATTATCGGAGATTGAAAATTTATATTATTAAAGTAGTGGATATTAGTTTAGATAGAAAGAATTGAATGGATAAAAATAGTTTAGTTATTAATTTAATTTAATTGAGGAGTTTGATGCTAAATATTAGAATGTAAACGTAAGCAGTATTTTCGGAGATCGATTGATATTACATTGTGAATTTAATGGTGAAATTATTGGTATATTCAACTTGAATTAAGGCGTCAAGTTGAATATTGAATAAAATGAAAAATATATTATTAAAAGATTATTGTTAGTTATTTGATAAATAGAAATATGAATATATTTTAAAGTTATTAGAATCAGTGAATTAAGTGATTTGATATAAAGACATATTTCGCATTTATTAAAAATTAATTAAAGTAAACAAGTTAGATACTTATTAGATGTTCGAGGACTGTAATTAAATTAAATAAGAAGAAGATTGTTGGTGAAATGATTATATTTATTTGAAATAAGAATATTATTGATTATATTATATTGATAGTGAATCTAAATTATTTTTAAGGCCCTGACAAGAAATCGAATTAATTAATATTTAGCAGCCAAGTGGTGCTGAAGTTAGATTGAACTTAATAGAGAGGATAGCATGTAGTTTGTTAGGTTAATTCTCTATTTATTATTTTAAGATAAATAGTTATCTGATGAGCTCTCTTTATATTCTTAATTTCTAGATCGTCCGAGCTCATCCACGGTCCCTCTAGGCCGGAATTGAAATTAGGATTTGAATATTCTATAATCACTGTGAGTAATAATAAATGGTGCATGATATGTATTTCATAACATCATGATTTTATGTCACCATGATTTTATTACATGATATCATTATATATTTTTATATCAAATTATATTGTGCTATTATTTAATAATCGTATCATCACATTTTATAATATGCATATTAATTATTGATTTGATGATTGACAATTGGATGAATTATTGATTAAATGTGCTGTGATATGGATTGCCTTATTTGAGTGGAATTAGAATAAAGTGGGTTACCATGGGTTTGTGAGGGCAGTCTTTGAGACCGTCGGCCATGTATGGGAGATCGGTGCCCTCGTATGCATCTGATGATATAAATTGAAATGATATGAATGATCACAGGGTGGCCTCCTGATGGTAGGAAAAAGAAAGGAGAGTATGGAAAAATAATGAGAGGGTTGGTCAAGTGAGAATTGGACCAGTCGGCCAGGTATGGGGGATCGGCTCCCTGGTGCACACGTATGAGAGGATGAGCCATGTGAGAGGGCGGCTTATGGGATTTCGGTGACACCACAAACTAATTTTCACATGGTTGATTGTCTGAAGATTAAATGATTGTGGATGCCGATACTGTAACATATGCATGACTGGTAGTGTGATCAATCCTGTGATTAGAGATGCATTTTGCGTGATTGTCTGGTCATGCATTATTTGTTATTATTCACTGAGTTTGGTGAAACTCACCCTCCCATCCCATAAAATTTTCTAGGGAATAGAAGTATTGTCGGTTCATAGACACTCTGCTTCTTTTTTGCAGAGATACGTCATTTAGCATCAGCTTGAGAATGTTAGTATATGAACTATGCAAGATGTTGGAATATTTTAAGTATTTTCATTTAGTTCCGCAGTTAGGATGATAAATCGATATTTGGATATGTAAATATTATTGTGCACTGATAAATAACCTGTGGAGTACTTTTTGAGATTTGGAGAAATTATGATAAGAAAAGTTTGACCATATTATGACCGATGAATTTTTGCTTATAATGTATTATAATTTTAATGAGTATAAGCCCGAGCCATGAATCAAATGTGATATTGAGGCTAGGCTAAGAATTATACCGTTTGATTATTGGACCACGTCATAATATGGGCTTACTGTTTCCAAAGTTAGATATTAATAAAGATAGATTTTTGATAGTTTAGGCTTACTATGGGCCTTGGGGGCCTTAAGCCTACCTAGGTCCTAATGCTGGTTCAACCCATGATTTTGGGTCATGACAGTATCCTTATGGGTTCTTCCTCATATGTCAAATTCAGCTCAATGGTGACAGATTCGGCTAAAATAACATGCGCAGGATTCGATCTATATCTCCGTAACATAGACACATGAAAAACATTATGAATCCGATCTAGGTATAGTGGTAAAGCTAGTCTATAGGCTAAAGGTCCCACACGCTCTAAGATCTCGTATGGACCTATAAACCTAGGATTAAGCTTACCCTTCTTGCCGAATCTCAGAACTTTCTTCCATGGAGATACTTTCAAGAACATTTTGTCACCCACTGCGTACTCGATATCCTTCCTCTTAAGATTGACATACGACTTCTGATGATCTGAAGCTGCTTTCAACCTTTCCCTTATGATCCTAACCTTATCCTCTGCTTCTCGGATCAAATCAGGACCCACTATCTTACCCTCACTAAGCTCTGTCCAACATAGAGATGTCCTACACCTCCTACCATATAAAGCCTCAAATGGAGCCATCTGAATACTCGAATGATAACTATTGTTGTAAGTAAACTTAGCAAGTCGAATATACTTCTCCCAGCTGCCCTCAAACTCTATCACACAAGCCCTCAACATGTTCTCAAGCACTTGAATCACCTGCTCTGACTGACCATTTGTCTGCAGATGGAAAGCTGTGCTGAAATGCAGCATAGTACCTAGAGCCTCATGTAGCTTCTTCTAGAACCTCTAAGTAAACCTCAGATCTCTATCAGAGATAATGGAAGAAGGAAATCCATGAAGTCTCACAATCTCATCAATGTAGAGCTTCGCGTACTGCTCCATCGTATAATCGGTCCTAATTGGAAGAAAATCTGCTGACTTAGTCAATCTTTCGATTATGACCTAAATAGTGTCTTTCTACCTAGGTGTAGTACACAAACCAATCACAAAATCCATGGTAATCCTATCCCATTTCCACTCCGAAATAGAGATAGGGTGTAGTAAACTTGATGGGACCTGATGCTTAGCTTTAACCTGTTGACAGGTCAAGCATCTCGACATAAAATCTGCAAAGTTCCTCTTCATAGCTGGCCACCAATACTGCATCCTCAAATCCTGATACATCTTATTACTGCCTAGGTGCATAGAATACGGACTACTGTGGGCCTCCTCCATGATACTCCTCCTCAAATCTAAGATCTTAGGCACACAAATTCGGTCCCCAAAATATAAACAGTAATCTCTAATCCCAAATCTCTTCTTCTTACCCTCTTTGACCAAACCTTTCCACAAGGCAATGGTCTCATCACCCTGCTGTGCATCTCTAATCTGCTGCAGTAGGCTAGGTCTCACCATAAGCTCTACTATAAGAGCACCATCTCTAGGCATAGATAAGCGTGCATTCATAGTACGAAGAGTAACTAATGCCTTTCTACTGAGTGCATCTGCCACTACATTAGCTCTACCCGGGTTGTAATCAATGGTGAAATCATAGTCCTTAAGTAGCTCTAACCATCGACGCTGCCTCAGGTTAAGCTCTCTCTACGTAAGCAGATACTTTAGGCTCTTATGGTCCATATACAAATGGCATCTCTCACCATACAGGTAATGCCTCTAAAGCTTCAAAGCAAACACAATGGCTACTAACTCCAAATCATGGGTAGGGTAGTTCTTCTCATGTGGCTTAAGCTGTCGGGAAGCATAAGCGACTACCTTGCCCTCTTGCATAAGTACACAACCTAGACCATTATGCAAAGCATCACTATAAACATCATATGGTCTACCTGGAGCTGGCTGTATCAAAACTGGAGCCTCAGTAAGCATCGCTTTAAGCCTCTCAAAGCTACTCTAGCATCTATCAGTCCACTCAAAACAGACATCCGTATGGAGAAGTCTAGTCAAAGGGACTGCAATAAGAGAAAACCCCTTGACAAACCTCTTGTAATATCCAGCCAAACCTAAGAAACTGTGAATCTCTGTGACATTTTTAGGTGGCTTCCAATCAAGCACTGCTTCAATCTTCTTCGGATCTACCCAAATACCCTCTGTAGAAATAATATGCCCTAAGAAGGCAATCTCAATCAACCAAAACTCACACTTACTGAGCTTACCATACAACCGTCGATCTCTCAAAGTCTGCAGAACCGTTCGTAGGTGATGATCATGATCCTCTCTAGTCAGAGAGTACACCAAAATGTCATCAATGAAAACCACCACAAACTGATCCAAATAAGGATGGAAGATTCGGTTCATCAAATCCATAAACACCGCTGGAGCATTAGTCAACCCAAATGGCATCACTAAAAACTCATAGTGGCCATAATGAGTCCTGAAAGCAGTCTTAGGTACATCTGACTCTCTAACTCCCAACTGATGATACCCTGATCTCAAATCAATCTTCGAAAACATAGTGGCCCCTCTCAAATGATCAAACAAATTGTCTAAACTCAACCTCTCTCGCAGGAGCTAAACTAGGCAAATCCTTGGGAAATACATCTAGGAAGTCACATACTATCGGAATCTCATGCATACTGGGAGATCTCCGCTCAGGCTCAAGTACACAGGCTAAGAATGCCTCACAGCCATGCTGTATCATCCTCCTAGCGGTATTGGCTGAAATAACATTAGAGAGGTAATCCTTCCTCTCCCCCACAACTATAATCTCCTCTCCAGATGGAGTCTAAAGCGTAATCCTCTTATGTCTGCAATCAACAATCACTCCATGTCTAGACAGCCAATCCATGCCCAATATCACATCATATTCCCGAAAAGACAACTCTATCAAATCACCTGAAAATACATGCCCATGAATGACTATAGGGCAATCTCTATACACCCGGTCAACTGCTACACTTTGACCCAAGGGACTAGTGACCTCAACACTGTGCTCTAGTGTGTCAGCATGTATACTACCCAATCTACCCATATATATGCATATATATGAATGCGTGGAGCCCGGATCAATCAAAGCAAGTACAAAAGAGTCAAAGATGGAGAAAGTACCTGCAATGACGTCCGGAGCATCATGCTGCTCCCTGGTCCTGATGGCATAAGCCCTCACCGGTGTTCTAGCCTCTGGTCTATCCACAGTCTCAGAAACTAGCCTCTGACTCCCGGTACCATGTGCCTCACCATGGCCTCTACCTCTGCCTCTCTGAACATAGGGAGCTGGTGTCACGCCCCATCTCCGACCTCACAAGGCCAGACAGGAGATGTCACATTCTGTGCTAAAGGCATGTACAGGCTTGCTTATTAGTGCATACCTAGTATCAAGGAAAAAAAAATGATCCAAACAATTTAGTGTTTTAAATAAAAACACACAGCGTAGTTTTGTAAACCATAACTTACTTTAAACAGTTAAATTATAAAATTCAAGAAAATTAAAATCTTTCAAAGCAGTAGTGGTAACCCATCAAACAGTTCTAAAATACTTTAGGCAATTCCTAGAGAAAACAACTAGAATGTCATTTGAAAAAACCATTTAGGAAACAATTAAACCTATTATTAAAACATTCCAAAATAGCAATGAAATTCCCAAAAATCCTTTATAACATTTAATATTCCATTACAATAAAATGCATTCTCAAAGAAACCATTCTCAAATCCAACATTTATAAATCCAAAAAAATGTCAAAATTTCAATCTTTAAATTAGAGACCAAGTCCCTATAGAACAAATCCAAATCCTTATAGAGTTCAAGAAATGAAATCAAATGTATCGAAATAAATAAGCTCCAAGCCCCATATAGCAAACCAATGCTATCTTTATTCCAAATCTAACACACGAGTCTGTAGTATAGACTCGCACTCTAGTCTGGAAGTAGAAGATCTTCTCTCTAGACACATGTACTCGAGATCCACAGCAAACAAATCTTCAACCTACGCGAGTTTAAAAAAACATCTCACTGAGTATAAAACTCAGTGGTACTCAACAATATATATGCATCACATAGCAAATAGGTATGGTTTATTGAAACCATACACAATATCAATATATATATACAAAATTTACTACAATAGTCCACAAAGGAAACTTATTTCTCATCTGATCATGCAATATCATTTATAATCAAGACATGCATGGCATAAGAACATATCACATAATGTAAATATCTATAACATGCCGTAAGTATACATGTTGCCTGCAATAACAGTTTCTCATAGTACGAGTGGATATGTTCACATTTCACTCCATGTTTCTAGACCAAAACACATAATCAATTCATATGCTAGTTCACTTGCATTATAGAAAATCACTTCAATCAATATATATAAGAGCAAACTCATATAGGTGTTTATTCACGTAGCAAGCAGTTAAGTAATCTCAAGGGTGCTATTCAAAACTTAATATAAGGTACAGACACAATCTAGTATTAATGATCATATTTCAAGTGTACACTTCATTAAAATGTCATTAAGACAAACTACATTAGAATGAATTCAAAATATATTCCATGTTAGATAAATTTCAGAGCATAGCTATTATTCAGGACATCATCAAAATATGTACCCAAAACAAATGGATGATAGTCTCAACTCTAAATCAGAACATTATTTAGTGTCATTAACAAATCATAATGTTGTCAATCTCATTACCAGATCAAAATATCATGGGAATATATATATATATATATATATATATATATATATATATATATAGATATATACAGAAATATTTCAGAACACATACTATTACAGTATGATATCAGTCACATTCTTTAATCTTTTTATTTATGGGCCTTATTAGTAACTTTGAAGAAATAGAAGCAGAATAGGTATCAAATTCAGAATCAGAATGACATAATAGCCAACAGAACAGATTTAGGCAGAAGCCTATAGAACGGTGAGCCTATAGAACGTTGGTGTGCGTCCGCAATCTGAGTGGGACACCTTGTGTCCAGCATATGATCATAGCTCAAATCCAGTAATCAGTAGCATGCTCAGTATATCAGTATCAGTATAACCACATTCATACAACTATTCAACCAAGTATAAGGGCCCAGACGTTTAGTTATAATTCTTTACATTGTATCCGAGTCCAATCAAAGATAGAATCTCAAAAGTTCAACTATAGCATCATAAGCATTCACAGACATACCTGATTGTGTCTTTAACCTCATTATACATAAAGGAACCCAAAGGTCTCCATGTGTCACAATAATCACAACATAATCCAAATCAGATCTCATAACATGCTTTATTTCATAAACAGATAACAGTGTTCTAGCCACTGTTCAACCAAGACCACAGTAAGAGCCTATTAATTCTTTTTAGGTCAATTCAGTTTAAATCAACTTCCCATTAACATCCACAATCAAAATTTCAAGCAATACACATAACAAGTAAGCGTACCTGATTACAGCCTGCTCATTAATCATAAAAGTAGAGAAGCTTCATGTAAATCCAAAACATCCATATTCATACATATTTTGCTCAAGTAGTTCAATTGAGATTGCAACAATGCACAAACATCTTAGTCCAATATTATTCATCATGTCAAGTAAGTAAGTGTACCTGGTGCATAGCACTAAGCTTTCCCAAGCGTAATACCAAATTGGTATTACCATGTCATAAGCATACGCTCAAATCATAGTAATTCATGGGTTGAACAAGTCAACATCACAATAATAAAGTTGTAGGATAACATCTATCCACATATTACATTATGCAACCAAGAATAATATCATACATCAATATAGCTCATGCAATCTATAAACAAAAATTAAGTCAAACACAAGTAGGAACATGATTCGACGATCCTAAAACACTAGGGTACATGCTCCTTTCCTAAGCTGGTCATACATTTATCTCAAACTAGCATATAGTCACACATGGGTTCATTCAATTGCACATTCATACATCATTTAGGCTTAAATCCTTAATTAAGCTTCATCACTCAATTATAGTCCCTAATCATTCCAACATGTAATCATGTTGCATACTTTATTTATTTTCATTCAATGTTTCTATGAGACTTTAGAAAGAAAACCACATCAAAAAAACATTAGGTATGCATTTAGAGTGTTTAGGCATCATTAGAAGGTAAAAAATGCAACATAGCATTGAAAGGGACAGTGGAGAGCACGGGCTGGGCGTGCTAGACTGCATGGCCATGCTAAAAGGGTCACAAAATATACCCATAGTCAGTAGGAAGCACGGGCTAGGCGTGCTACACGGCATGGCCATGCTAGAAAGCCAATTTCAGTAGTACACAGCACGAGTTGGGCGTGCCCAAATCAGTTTTACTAATTGACTCATAAATTGAGCTATGATTACTCAAATTCAACACCAGAGGATGCGTTAGAAAGATAACAAATAAATCTACAACTTTTATGAAGGACACTAGTCAAAATCTTGACATCTTTGATTCCAAAAGAAGTGAGAAATCTGGATATATAAGTTTGACGCCATGACAAAACCAATTCTAGTTTTTAGATCATAACTTGAGCTATAGGTATCCAAATTAGACACAAGAAGATGTTTTGGAAAGATAAGAAGTAGAGCTAAAACTTTTGTGAAGTGCTTAGATACAGAAGAAAAAGGTAAAGGGTCCAAAAATACGTTCTAAACTGAATTAATAACGCATATAGCATCAAAGTTTATCAATTCCAGCAATTCACACAGAATCTCCAATTTCTACATGTAAAAACATCAGTTCTCAAAATCAATAAATGAGAAAACAATGCTAATAATTAAAATCAAGTATAATTGTACAACACAAACATCACTCAAGGAGATCAAAGTAGACATATACTTGTAGAGCACTAACCTCAAATCGTACAATAGCAAACCAAACTTTGCAATTTTGCCTTCCCTTTGCCCTTGTCAACCTTAGAAGCTTCACCCTTCTCTATGGGCATGAAAAGCAAATGAAAAAAAAAACATAGACATCAACCTTTAGGGATTTGAAATCTCTTAACATCAACGACTCCAATAACAAAATCAAACATACGGATTGCAAAACAGAAACTTACCTTGATTATGGAATGCCTTTTGTGATCACAGCCTATTTGCACCCTGAATTTTCTAACTTCTATCACTATCTTAATGTTACTAACTCTCAATTTCATGTGATTGTAGATTCCAATGGTTAAAATCACTGGAATAGAAGAAGACTGTCTTTCTCTCTCTTTTTTTTTTTTATTTTCTCTCTCTTGAGCGTGTTTGAGTGAAGAGGGAAGCACTCTCTTTACACAAGAGGGTGTCAACCACTCTTTTTAACCTTAGGTTAAAATATTTTTTTTTTCTCTTTTTTTTTCCTTTCTTTTTAAAAACAAAAAAATGGCCTATAATTAAATAAGCCCATTTATTTAAAATCCATTTAATAAAATACCCGTAAATGAAATACCACTAATACATTTAAAACTATACTTTAACAAATAATTTCTTAAATAATAAATGAGTAACAAAAATGATCAATAAATCTTATTTGAAAATCAAATCCTAATAATTGAATCAAATACCAAATTAATTATTTTATTACCCAAATCAAATCAATTTAGAAAAAATATTTCAAAATCAATTTAACACCATTCTATTCCTCATTTCCAAATATCGAGGTGCAACTAGAACCGTATCACATTAAATTCCATAACTAGGCTTCCTAAGGCACAACTTCCCAATTTGCAATCCAGACACCATTAAATGCACGAATAATCAAACAAATAACATGTAACGCATGAATTACCATCTAAACAAATAATTATGAAAATAACCTATCTAAATTGAAATTCATACTAATACCCCAATTTGGTACCAATTAGCAATCTAGTAGTCATTATTCATAATTCTAGAAATCAGGGCATTACAACTGGCCTCCCAACATGTTGAACTGAACTAGTAGCTATCAATGGGCAATCCCCAATCATATGCTCAATGGATCCACATCTAAAGCAAGCTCTCGTAGCTCCCCAACACACCCCAACATGTCTCTTACTACATTGAGTGCAAGCCAGTAAACCTGACCATGTAGCACCTTCGCCTCTAGCAACTGATGTAGCCTGAGGAGCTGATCTTATAAATGTACCCCGACTAAATCTTCGGCCCAGTCTGACTCTCATCTGTGGTCCACCTCTAAATCTCTTGCTACTAGACTGGACCCCTGAAGTCTGTCCAGATGTAGCACTCTGAAATCTCTTATACTGACTACCCTGCTAGGCCCTCTGACCTCTAGCCTATCTCCTATTCTGGATAATCTCAAGCTCTGTAGTAGCCTTCACCAAAGAAGCTAACGTTGTGTGGGGCTAGGATGTCAAGTGCATCCTATACTCATCAAGTAACCCCTTCCTGAACCGCTTACACCTATCTGCCTCAGAAGGGATCAACTTAGAAGCATACCTACTCAACTACAAAAACTCCCGCTCATACTCGAAAATAGTCATTCGACCCTGTTTGAGCTTGAGGAACTTTGCTATCCTCTGATCTGTGTAAAGCTCCCCCACATACTTCTCTCGAAACTCTTATAGAAAGAAATCCCAGGTAACATCCTTAGCTCTCGGTGTCTTAACCACTGACTCCCACCATAAGTAAGCCTCTTCCTTTTGTAAGGAAGTAGCACAAATCAATCTATCTCGAGGAGCACACTGCATCTGCTCCAAGACCCTCTCTACTGCTGAAGGATCATCATCCTTTCGACCCATAAAATCCTCAACACCATACTTCCTTAGTCTCTCGATAGGGGGACGGACTGGAATAGGGGCTAGTACAATTGGAGCCTGGGGAATAGCTCCCACAACCTGCCTCAACACAGCTACCAACTGCTGAACCAAATCACCCTGATTAGGTCCCGTAGGACCCGCAACAGCCTGCCCTGTAGCCGAGGGGTGCTCTGCGTCAGAACCCAAAACACCAGCAGCAGCACCACCAGCTGGCATAACACCCTCTAACATAGCATCCTCTAGAGGGGCATAACTGTCCACCTCCTCATCAGACAGATGCTAAGACATAACTCAACCTACAAAGACCAACAAGTTCGCATCAGAGAGAAATCCCCCAAAACAGACTAATATGACATGTATTTAACTTAAATCACTTGTGTAATTGCTCCAAATCAGATAAACTCTCACACAAAATCATATATCCTAAAAGCGCCTAAACCTATGCTCTGATACCACTTAATGTAACACCCATCGCCCAATCCCAGAGGACTAGATGACGAATACCATATTCGGTGCCGGGGCACCATCTTATCTCACTTAGTACTCTAGAGCATATATTAGAAGTGGCTAAGTTTCCATAAGGAGGCAAGTAGTTAAAATTTAAAAATAATATTTAAGGAAATTCCTATGAAAAATTCGTAAGAGTTTCCCCTAAAAATTAACTTGCCATAGAAGGAAAACATATACACTTCTAATATAAATTCTCCAAACCCCAAAACTCCAATTCAATACAACCATCACAAGCACTTCTAAATATCCATCAATTCACTTAGGTTCTATCATGATATTATAACATTCATTCCAAGGAATATTTATTAGCAATCATACACCAAAAATATAATAAGATCTTATTACTAAATTAATCACAACTCTTAATGAATTTACAAACTTAATATATACAACCTCAACCATTTACAATATTTTTCTATACATGCCAAAATCACAATTTACTATATATCCTACCCAAAAAAATATTTCTACTCTGATGCTACTCCTTCGGTCTTTGAATAGCGTCCACCGCTCCTAACTTGAGCGTGATAAAATCAACGCGTTGAGTGGAAGACTCAGTGGTGCTAAATAATTATCAATTAAAATAACAAGAATAGCCACAACAATAAGTCTCATATTTGCTTTGAAATACTCAAATCATACATATATATTAAGTACCGAAGTCATACTAATTAAATTTAAACATTTCGAAAAACATAGGGAAGTTCATAAATACAAATGTATCTTCATTGTCTTATAGCAAATTAAAATTTCGTTCTTAGTTAAGGCTCGTACTAATACAGAATGAAGCATAAGTAGATTCGATTTTTGAATCACATAATTGTGGCCTATGAAAGCGCCACCCACATCACATAATCGTGGCCTGTGAAAGCGCCACCCACATCACACAATCGTGGCCTATGAAAGTGCCACCCACATCACACAATAAGCGCGTCCACCTATTCATAAGGGCTGATAACCCTAGCATATGATCATAGCTCCACATAACAGAATGGCTTGACAAGCCTAGTATGCTCACATATCGAAATCAGTCTCATCTTATTACATTTTAATCATGCATAGTAGAGCCCAAATCAAAATCATTCCTTCACAATTAGTCTTATTTCAAAACCAAAATCATACTTTTTTAATACCCAAATATACATAGCCTAAAACACTTAAAAATCAATATTTAAAAGACAAAAACAAGCCTTACCCCATTATAGGAGGTTCGGCCTCTTATTGGAAACAAAGGAGGAATGGCTTCCTCCATTGAAAGCCTTAAATCCTAAATCAAATTCACTACTTAAAACCTAAAAATCATTACTTGAAACAATTGACTACAAAACCCTTTTTTATATATTCAAACCTTCTTTAAGTCCTTAAAAAATGCTAAGACATTGGAATTCAAAGTAAAGCTTAAACCGTCATCAAATTGCTTATTAACAAACTCTTTTAAGTTAAAATCAAACTTAGAAATCAAAGGAATCAAAGTGTCCTTCACCTACATAGGTTTGGCCACTTCTTCCAAATCAAAGAGAAAATGTTTCTTTCCAAATTAATTACATAAATCTTAAAGAAAAACCATCCAAGAACACATTAAAAACAAAAGAACAAAAAAGCTTGAAACAAAAACTAAGGCCCCTCTTCCTAAGAGGTTTGGCCACTCATGGTTAAAGGAGAACGGAATATTTCCCTTCCCTTTCAAGCATTCTTCCATGCATTAGAATCATAGGAAATCAAATTAAAACATTCAATTATCTATTCCCCAACACATTTCACATAATTCCCCAACATCAATCAAAACCTAAAAATTGCAAAATTAAAGAAATTGAAAGGGAAATGAAAACATTAGTGCACTAACCTCTTAATCAAGCTTGAAGAAGCTTGGAAAGCCTCACTCTTTGGCTTTCTCCTTCCCTTTTAGAGAGGGTTCACCAACTTCTTCAAAATAGGAAAAATGCAAATTAAAATCAAAATTAACAAAAGAAATGAATGGAGCATGATTAAATGCATCAATTACATGCCTAAACCTTAATTAAATGCATTAATTCACAAATTCTAAAAGTCACAACTTACTTGCTTCAATGGTTACTCCAATTCCTTTGCTTAAAAACTCCAAATTCCAATTCCTTTTGCTTAGTTCTTAATGTTTGATTATTAATTCAAAGGTTAATTAGGTGATTTGGGTGTAGTTTAGAGGTAAGAAATTGAAGAAAATGGCAGAGAAAGAGAGAAGAGAGAGTGGTGTGGAGAAGAAGAAGAAAACAAAGAAGATGAAGAAGAAAGAGGTGTTGCCTGGTGAATGGTAGCTTTTAGGTGGAAAAATCAAATTTGACTTCTTAATTTTATGCTTAATTAAGGGCTATGATCAAGTCAAGGTATTCTCATCCAATGGCTCTAAATATTGCTCAAATAATTCTCCTCTAATTATCATTTAACTCCACCAATTAATTAAATTAATTACACAAAAATAATTCCTCAATTATTCCTTAACATACTACACTAAAAATCACTAGTCATTAAATGCCTTAATTCTCCAAAAATATTCATGAAATATTTTCTACTCGCTTAAATCATGCAAATGTGCTCCAAAAATATTAGATTAAATATTAGACACACGTAGTAATTTTTTCGGACCGAAATAATACCAAGTTCCGGAACAATGGTACTATTCACAGACCGATAAATCACTGTTACCAACATTGAAAAAGACACTAAATAAATAAACTGTTACAGAATGATTTTGAATGCCAACATGGAGGACTATTTTTTCCATGAACTAGTGAATAAAGTACTAACCTAGTTGGCATTCTGATGGAGGTTCTCACTATAAAAAAAAAATTTTAGCAATTGAATTCAGCAACCGAGAAGAAACATTCACTAAATAGTGACCAATCAATGATTGAGCATGAGCAAAACTGAACGATTAGCCCTGTGTACTGTTACCAAATGAATTAGTGACTATCAATGATCGAATCAACAGCAGATATAGCGACCAAACTAACATCCATCGCTCATTTTTGGGCGAAGAATTAGCGTAAATAAGAGCTACAGATCCACAATCATCTTTGCGATGAAATAGCAACCAATGCATTTTTCGTCGCATGAAATAGCAACCAATGCATTTTTCGTCGCTACATTTGACAGCACATATTTGGCGAGAATAGATAGCAACCGATTAACGGCTAGTGTGCTATAACAGCAATGACCATTAGTGTAACGGTCCATTTTTCAAAGTCTTTTTTCATTGTCGGTAATAGTGCTTATCGGTCTGTGAATAGTACCATCAGTCCGGGACTTGGTATTATTTCGGTCCGAAAAAATCATGTTTGCATGATTTAGATGGGTAGAGAATATTTTGTGAATATTTTTGGAGAATTGCGGCAACTAGCGAATATTATTTTTATTGTGGTATATTGAGGAATAAATGGTGAACTATTTTTGAGGAGTTAATTTAATTAAATTGAGGAGTTAAATAATATTTAGAAATGAATTATTTGAGGAATATTTAAAGCCATTGGATGAGATTACCTAAGACTTGTTCTTGGCCATTGATTTAGCATAAAATGAAAAGCAAAGTTTGACTTTGCTACTTAAATCACCAACACTT
>CANUEX010029055.1:0-47846 GCA_948099535.1 Jatropha multifida | reverse complement strand
TAATTATTAAATAAAAACAAACCGTCCAAGGTAAGTTGCCGGGGAGAAAAGAATAGTGACGCACAGTGTTTTTCAAAAATATCCGATTCGGGTCTAATTTAAATTAATTTGGTCCAATTAAAGAAATATTGGTCCGATTTTATTCAATTAACGGTTATTCAATAAATTTTCGGGCGAACCAAAAATGATTTTCAATCCCCATAATATTACGTGGCGTAATATTATTGGCTAAAAATTTACAATTTAAATTTAAATGGGAATGTTTCGAAATAAAAATTTCAGGGTATTATATTTATGCATTGCGCAGATTATAAGAAATCTAAAAAAAATATTTCCTTGCAAAAAAAAATATTATGAATTCCCTGTTATATTACAAATCTTAACATTAGAGTAAATAGTTTAGTATAATATTTTTCGATTGGAAAAAAGAATTCTGAAATTTGAAATAATATTAAAGAATTATTAGAGAAAGTAGCTCAAAAGTTTTATTAGTTCAAAAATATTTAATTGTGTTAATAATTTTATTAATCATGGAAAAAAAGAATAAAACATACTGTTAATATTATTAAAAATACTAATTTTTCCTCTATTAATGTTCAAATTTAAAAAAATAGAAAAAAATAGTGCCACATCAGCACTTTAAAACTTTAATTTTGTGGCATGTCAACTTTTAATTTTCTGTTTTTATATATTTATATAGATATTGATGTGACACGAATTTAATATAACTTGTGAAATAATAATTTTCATATTTTTTAAAAATAAATGTATAATTAATTTAATTTTATAAGTTATAGTGTTCAGTAAATCAATTTAAGGATTTATTAAGTTGAAACTTTTAATAAAATAAATTAAAAGTTGACGGTTTCACAAAATTTTTTATGAAAATTGTAAGATTGAATTTATATAGTCGCCTTTTATTTTTTTGGTTTAATACAATAAACAATAAATTAAATATATTTTAACAATAATTTTTCCATATTTAAAAAAAAAAAAAGAACAATTATATTAGACAAAAATAAGGATATATTTATCACAAACTTTAATATGAACAAGGCAAAAATATTATTTCATCCCTACATTTTGATATAACTAGTCTTTTTCATGATATACATTACATGTTAATTATGCTCGTTTATACTCAGTTTTTGTTTAGATTAAAATGAATACAAATGGTTTATTTGTACTGCACTTTACCATAAAAATTATCTGTAATGTTACTTCCTATGCAATTAATTCTATTTTTATATAATAAAATGGTCTCAAACTCAATTGATAATAGTAATCATTTAGATTATAATAGCAGTATTACTTGCCCAGTGATTACAGGAAGGCATATATGTACGTATATACAAATTTTTAAAACCCAAAAAGTAATTCAAAATAAAAATATATAGTTTTCTAAATATTATTTTCTTTTAAGTCAAATAAATTTAGGATGCAAGAGAAAAATATTAAGAAAATTTGAAATGCTTAATCATCAAGAGGTCATCTATTTATTATAAGAGAGAGACAAATCTCTTATTAAATTAAAATGATAATAGTTACAATAATGAAAAAAATAAATAATAAAAAATTATTATTAAGAAAAAGAACACTTTTCAGAATTTACCTAACAAAAGATCAATGCTCACATTCTATAAACAGTATGAGATCTTAAAAAATCAATCCTCACATTCTGCAATATTAGAAAATTCACACCCCATTTTTATGGTTTATATTTCTAAGCTTTGGATAAAACTAAACTTTAGAATATGAAAATTGTATTATGTTTATCCATCGATACTTGCCCACACTATGAACAGAGGAACAAAAAATGAGTCTTTCCAAAGATTGAAAATTTCAAATAAAAAAAATACAAAAGCATATCTATCCAAGAAAAATAGCATAAGGGCATAATTCCTTCAAGCATAAGAGAGAGAAGAAGATAAAGTTGGATTGGTATTTTTTGGGGGGCATTTTAGTCTTTTCACTTTAATTTAACAGCAAAAACACCTAAAATTAAATGGAGCGACTATTTAGTATGACGGAATTAAACTTCAGGACGCATGAGATATTCGACCAAACAATAATGACTACCTATTAATAAAAGACACAAAGTGACTTATAGAAGAGTACAATTATTATAAGAATTTTTTTTTAAAAAAAATAAAGTACTGTATTCTTAAAAGTGCATTATTAATAATAACAAAAAGCTAAAAAGTAGCTTACAAAAGTTCACAATCGATACCTAATACAAAAAAACAAAAACTATTAAAAAATGCACAATTGCTAATAACAAGACCACAAATTAGTTTTAAAAAGTTCACAATTATTATTAACAAAAGGCTACAAAGTGGCTTATAGGAGAGAATAATTCATTACAAGTATTTGAAATAAAAACAAAGTACTGTATTTTTAAAAGTAAACCATTAATATAACAATAGAAGGCCACAAAGTGGCTTACAAAAGTTCATAATCTTTACCTAATACATAAAAAAAAAACTATTGAAAAAGTGCACAACTACTAATAACAAGGCCACAAATTAGCTTACAAAAGTTCATAACTACTATTAACAAAATATCATAAAGTAGCTTACAAAAGAGTATAGACATTATAAGGATTTGAAATAAAAACAAAGTGCTGTAGTATTTTTAGAAGTGCATGATTAACAATAACAGAAGGCCATAAAGTGACTTATAAAAGTTCACAATCGTTACCTTATACATAAAAAAAAAAAAAAAAAACTAATGAAAAAATGCATACTACTTATAATAAGGCCACAAGATGACTTAAAAAAGCTACAACTACTATTAACAAAAGGCTATAAAGTGGCTTACAGAAGAATACAACTATTACAAGAATTTGAAAAAAAAAATAAAGTACTATATTTTTAAAATTGCACGATTAATAGTAACAACAGGCCATAAAATTAGCTTACAAAAGTTTACAACCATCACCTAACACAGAAAAACAAAAACTATTAAAAAGGTACACAATTAATACTAGCAAGGATACAAAGTGACCGACAAAAGTTCACAACTACAGTTAACAAAAGGCCCACAAAGTGGATTATGGAAGAGTAAAACCATTACAAGGATTTAAACAAAAAAAGTGTTGTATTTTTAAAAGGCCACAAAGTGGCTTACAAAAATTGGCAACCATTAACTAGCACAAAAAAACAAGAACTATTGAAAATGCACTACTACTAAAAACAAAAGGTCACTAAATAGCTTACAGAAAAAGTAAAAAATAATGAGAAAGTGTACAATTACTATAAATAAAAATTTACATTAATATGTATTTATGTGGATATATATTCATCAAATATAAAAATAAGGGTTAACTCTATTTATATTGCAATAATTTTGACTTTTAGTATCAAAATTTTAATTTTGTGGTCAAATTTGCATAAAAGACCACTGATACTGTAAAACAAAATGAAAAGTGAGATGATAAATATCTCTTAAAACACTGGTATACTAAATGTTGAGAATATTTGTGTCAATCATTTTCGTTTATTGTTGAGCTTTAATCTTAAAATAAATATATACACTCTAAGGACATTCTAGTCTTTTTAGCTTGTTTTGCATCCCGAAGTTACTACTTACAATAAATTATCTATATAAAAAATATATTCAAAAATGAAATTTTCTCTGAATGGAGAGAACCGAAGGAGTATATATTTTGCATATGTAATAACTCTACAAAGCAATTGGTTTAAGGCAACTTCAGCAGCAGTGCAACGGCAACAAGCCTCTTGGCTGGCGACAAGCAGCTGTCCGGTGTGGCGGCCGTTCGGTTTCGGGATGGCAACGGATCCTCTTGACCCATTCAGCATCACTCTGATCTTTTAAAAACAATTTCCAAAATTTAATCAATTCTAAATTCATCAAAATTGTAATTTCTATCAAATCATTTAAATGCAGAGCTAGAAGACGAGGAAAGGAAGATGAGACAATCTTCAGTTTCCCAAACTCGCTGAATTTAATATAAAAAACTAAACATAATCAAGACCAAATATATTCCCCTCCTTTGTAATTTCCTATATGATTTGTGCTTCAACGGTTAAACCTTTCAATTTCCTATATATTCATTCATTCGTATATACATATTTCAGTCTTTTTTTTTTTTCCTCTTTTCTTATGACAAAAGACCTAAAACAAAAATTTGAGAAGGGAAGATAATGTTGTTCTGCAACTTTTCCAAGACTTTGTGGATTCAACATAACGTTTTACTATTTCCTCTTACTTTGTGATCCTTTTCATTCTCCTTCTCTTTTCCCTTCTGATCCTTTTCATTCCTTGAGGTCTTTAGCTCGAGTTCTACATTTTCATTCTCATTTCCCTTTTGATCTTTTTCATTGAGTTCGAGTTCTACACTGTCCAACTCCTGATTCTTTACGAAGAATTCAAAACCTCTAACTCCTCCGGGCAATTCAAATTTGCCTTCTGGCTTGGGAGGTTGTCTGTAAATGACTTTGCAAGCAACAACATTTAAAATCTGAAAAAAAAAAAAAAAAAACATATGTAAGAAAGAATTAAAATTCCTTAACATGTTCATATTTCTGAACAATGACAACATTTAAGCAAAATTACTTCCAACGGCATAAAAAACAACATAAAAGTAAATTAAACTCACCTTTCCTCGAGTAGCATGATCCATTTCATTAACTTGAAACAACTCAGGATTAATTCTATACTCGTATATACTCCATTGAGTTTTGGATCCTTTATCAGGCCTTCCATTGTAGAAATCAAGTTTTCGCACAAAACCAATCAATTTTTTCTTGTCTTTGCTCATATAGACGTGATTCCTGGAGGAGACACGGTAGAAACCATCTTCTGTTAAAATTTTGCCTTTTCTTCTATTGGAAAAGAAATACCATTCACTACACGATCCATGCTCATAGTCACCTGTAAAAGAATTTACAAATCCAAGCTCAACAAGTTACAATTTGAATTAAATTCCACATGAAAATTTGTACAAATGTACTATAAGTTACACATGTTTATGGAAAATTCCCTTAGATTGAAGTATAATCTAACTTTACATTAATATTGATATTTGAGTTTATAAAGTTATTAAAAATTTGAAAAAAATATTTATCAACCCTGACCAACATTCAAACTACTTGATTAACAGACTTGAATTCACTACAAGTCATGCTGATTACGAGTTAAGAAAATTCAGATATATATAGTTAAAATGCAAAGCTAAAGCTAGCTTAACATATTGATTACTTACTGCTAATAATAATCAGATAGAAGACGAAGAAATTCAACTTACCCACAGGAAGCTGATCTGGATTGCTGGAGAAAACATCAATGGTAGGGATTAGATCAATAAGATCTTGATCCAGTGACTTTTTCTTTATAATAAGATCTTTACCCAATATCTTGTCCTTTAAATAGAAAAGAATTAATTCTGAATCTGTAGGACAAAACTTGTACCCAAATGGTAGAACAACTCGCTTGTACCCACTCGGTACAGCAACTTCCTCCATCTGTTGATAAAAATTGAGAATTTGAATAATTTCCCTCCGACCTTACAATCACATAGAATAAACAACAAACATACAGTATAATCACAATTATGTGAGCAAGAGAGAACAAACTGAAAGAAAAGTAGTGTTTTACTATGGCTCTACAGATTCAGAGGTACCTGAAAATTAACAACAAAGTATAAACAAAATCCTACTACCTAATGAGAAATGCAAATCAATATGCATAGTAGGATCGACGTAGCAGAAAATTTTAGGCTAATTAGTTCCCAACAATGAAGGCTAGAATAAGTTGACAGTCATTGTAATAATATAAGAGAGAAATACTAATACTAATTTTAGAAAAACTGTTCTAAGTAGTTAATAAATATACCCAAAAAAAAAAAGATTGAATCAAGTCGGAGACAGAGGTACATAAAACTGCTTTGACTTAATTTGATCAAAATTTGACTCAATTAACTGAACAATCACCACAGCAAACAAAAAATGACATTACATACAGTTTACAGCTATTAGAATATAAGCAAGGGGAAAAGCTTTTTTATAAAAAAATTACAAATCAACATTACAAATAATGTTGGGAATTGATTAATTACAGTCTTAAAAAATAATATTACAATGGGATTTATGAGTTAATTTAATTACAGTCCAAAAAAAATAAAATTCAAAATTTCCTACAATATTTGGAAAATCAAGATTTTCTTCCTTCTTCCAACCTTTCCAAACGAATCCCAGACATTTCTCTCCATTGAATTTGATCTGCTTATATAGCAAACAAATAAGAAAAAAAATAATAAAAAAGAAAAGAAACAATCATAACATTGAGCTTAAAATGAACAAACAAAACATTACACGTATGCACTAATCAAACACTGGTTGTCCTTCAATCCAAACAAACAGACACAGAAATTTTCCAAAGAATCCAAAACTGAATCAGTATTTGGAATTGATATCTCAACCCAAAAGAAAGCAAACAACTAAGTTCTCATTCAAACAAATTCATTCAACATAATAAGAACCTAAAATAAAAATCGTAACATTTTGAATACTTCTCCACAGAGGGAGGCTGCAAGAACAGACGGTCTGTAAGTCAAACAAAAACAGAAAAATTTGAAGTTGCCATTTAGATTTACTTGATTTGAATACTTCTTTAATTTCAATTTTAATTTTTAGTCAAAGTGTCCAAGTTCAACTGGATAGAAAATATTCCTTTCTGGGCATTACTCTTTAACATCCAGCAACTAAGAGCAAGAAAAGAAATTCTAGTTTTTATGAGAAAATTGAAGTGAAACCATGTATAAAGCAATCATAGGGGCACAATAGAATCATTTCACCTATGAAACAAATCCAACAAAGCATAAAGTTTCAACTCAATATCATTTTTTCCTCGTCTGCATATTTCATTGCTCAAAACCAAACACAAAAAGGATTTCAATAGCAATCAATTATCAAATTGTAACAAAAATCATGTACATTAAACATATTCAAGGACAAACCAAACATCTAATTAATTATTCGAAAAAATAAAAATCTAAGACTACAGAACTTTCCACCATATTTGAAATCCACTTTTGTCCCTGTGCATAATCCTTATCCGCTTAAATTCAAATTCCAATCTTATAATACGACAAATCACTTTGTCCAGGCAATGGATTTCATTTTTCTCAAACACAGAAGTAAATAGAACAAATATTTCATAGACCCATGCTCATTTTTTGCTGCAATGAGTGAAAGCCTAAACCCTAGATAAGCAAAAACAAATATCCATAATAACAACAACACCACAAATCCATTACACAAAAATAATATAATAACTGATTCTTAAAGCAAGACTGTTAGAGGAGGACAGAGAATTCAGCGTAGTGTTAAAAGAAATTCTCACAAAGCGAAAGCAAATAAGAACAAAATGAAGAACTACTGAAATAAGACCAGAACCTTACCCTTAGACCCTTCTTTTTTTTATCAACAGAATAACACTACTTGCTACTGAAAATCGTTGATGTCAGTGAAAAATGAACATTTCCTTTCGTCTCTGTTTTTTTAGTCGAAGAGAGAAGAACTGACGAAGAAAGAAGGAAGAGAGTGATTTAACCCATAATGAGAGGAGAGGTTCGACGTTTCTTCTTCTGAGAGAGGAGAAGAGAGCGAGGACGGTCCAGAAGATGGCTGTTAATGCGTAGAGGAAGACAGGAAATAAGATGGGAAAATGGGATATATAAGGGTTTGGGATTGGAATTTACTTTAGAATACTACATGGGCTTTAAGATTAGGGTTTATTCGTTGTATTTTTATTTTTATTATTTAAAAAAATAATCGTAAAATAAAAAGTAAATTAAAGCATAAAATTAATAATTAAAAAAATATACCTGCAACTTCTAAATAAAATAAAAGCTTATTTTTGAGAATTTTTTATATAATTTTTCTAATAATGCAATAAGACAATAAAAAAGGAAAAAAATAAATTAATACTTGAATTATAATCAAATTAATAAAAAAAAACCTTTGTTTGCAAAACTAACTATTTCATTTCTGAAATATAATTTTATCAACACTTTAATCTTGCATCCAAAATTTATAGGAACTAAAATGATAATTTAAGAATTTAATAGTTAATTTTTTTAAAAAAAATTCCTCACATATTAATTTTAACAATTATTTAGGTACAAAGTTATCTTCCTTCCTATAAAATTTTTTATAATTTTTCACCAAAAATTAATTTATCATATTGTTTGCCAAAAAAAATAAAAGTTTATTAATTAATTAAATATATATATTCCTACCTTGTCAAAATATAGTGTATTTAACAACTTTCTCTTCGACGGGCATTTGCTGACTGTATGCATAGAATTTGTATCTTGAAAGTCAAGAGATAAAAATATAAAAATACTAATAAGTGAATGTAATTCTCAGTGTGAAATCTTCTACTATAAAAAAGATCCACATATAATTATTTTCCTTCCGTTGCAAATACAATTCAAAAGTTAAAACGATTCGATATTGAATCGATTTAGAATGAGATTTGAGAATTTGATTTAAGGGTCAAGAGATTTGATCTTGAATTGATGTAAAACGAATTTTGAAATGAAAGAGCTCTCATTTTTTGAATTTAGTGGAAAAAACTTTCATAGTTTTAGTTCAGAATTGCTTTTTTTTTTTTCTTGTCTTTCTATATATGTTTAAAAAATGGGGAGGGCGTTTGTTTACAAAATTGAGGAAATCCCTTGTCATGTAATTTGATTGATCTATTTGTCTGTTGCCGCATCACTTATATAAATATTCGACTTGTACATCAAATATTTAATTTAATTAGTCCATTTGATAAATTTTTATTGGATTTTACTGCTATATAATTTAATATAGTAAAAAATATTTATACAATAATTATTTAAATACTTTTGTTTGGTTGTCAAATTAAATAATTTAATTAAATTAACAAATAATTTTAATTTGGCTAATTAAATTAGGTTATTAAAGTTTGAGTATTTATACATGCCCCCTCAATACTTGTTCTGGAATTATTTGTACGGATCTCAAAATTTGACAATGATTTCACTTCACACATACACATACACATTGGTGATACACAGTTCGCCTCGCCACAACTTTCGATTGTTATTATATAAAATCCCAATTTGAAGGGTTGCAGGATTTTACAAGTGTACCCCACTTGTTAATATTGAGATGAAAAGGATAGAAAGGTAAATGCAAGGTCAGCTTCTCCAACACCTAATTCATCTCTAATTCAAACAAGCTGCTGCTCCTTTCCACACGGCAACCGGCCGCGGTAGATTGTATTAAACAAAAAAAAAAAAAAAAGTGAAAGTAAAGCTCTGTTTTGCTCAATTTCTCATCACTAAAGCAACAAACAACTCAAACAAATAAAATCAGAAATCGAATGAGAGGGATATCAAAAGAAACAGATAAATAGAGAAAAAGAACAAAGGAGTAGCTGACTTATAAAATTTTGACACAACAGCCACCCACCAGCCTTAGCTGCCCATCCTGCTCCTTCTGTAATCGTTTCACTGTAGATCAGATCTCTAATTTCTCTCTCGATTGTTCTTGAATTGGCTTTTTATTTGTAACATGCAATTACCTTAAACATGAAAAATTATGGCTTCTGCGTTTTCTCTTTTAAGAGATGAATTGAACTTATGCAAAATAATATTAATTGAATCTATCACTCTTAAACCTCTTTCCAGATAAAGGTCACTCTTTATCTATCTCTTCCTGCAGATCTGTCTAGATTATTTGAGAGGAGGTACTGTGCAGTGAATATGACTCTGCAGATTACTGGATTACCGAAAATTTTCCACTATCAGCTGTATCGATTCAAAATGAAAATGTCGTTTGCAGCTTTTGTTGAGCGACAAATTGCTTTCATTTGAAGCTTTGGTTGGAAGGTTTGCAACAGCAACCAAGAGCACTCTAATTTGGTCTTCTACATGTTTCAAAAGATTGAGATCGTAGGTGCAATAAATTTTTTTGGGTTCAGCAAGTAAAGCATCCATGCTTTCTTTATTTTGCTTTGATGGAATTATTTTTTACTATAATATTTTCTTTTGTGCTTTGACCATATAATGATCTGAACATAAAAGAGTAAAGCATCAAAAGCCTTTCTTTTTGCAAATTTCAACTCTACTTTTCATTATATAGGATTCTCTAATTTGCAATTTTGCATGGCCTCAAAATTTCAACTCTATTAGTGTAATGCTCCTCATCCACATGCTATCTTCAATTTATTGCTTGCACGATACGTATATAATGCAATTTGAGCTTATACTAATGATCAATAACCCATACACTTGGCTTGCATAAGTCATCCATTTAGCTTCCATTTATTGTATGACATGCCCTTTTACTCATATGACAGACTATATACTTCTTTTTTTTTGCCTTCATTCGATTTTTTTTTCTAACTAACCAACCTGTTTCGAGATTTCACAAGATGACTTGCATTGTTGATCTTTCGACTTCATGCAAAGTCTAAATATAAAGTTTCGAATGACGATGAAAAAATTTCAAATTCTAGAATGACCTTCACTTTTCAAAAGATATATACATGGATATTTTAAAGTTAAAGTAGCAAGTAAGTTACATCCTCCTCATCATAAAGATTGAACTATCGAACGTGCTTTGTAAATTTCAACTTTCATGAAAAAGTTAAATATGACAAATGTTATTTGTTGTAATCTTTACTTCACTCGCTTCAAACTCCATAAAATAATCTTACACTTTTGAAAAGTCGCCATTCACAATAGTAAAGTTTCCTGGCAACATTCTTTCAAATTTGTTTGTGAATTTTCCTTCATTGAATATTATTGGAAGTGGCTTGAAGATGTATAGCAAGTCATTAACAACTACTTTTGTAAGCCAAGTTTATCATGTTTTGTTTTATCTCTATTTACTTGTGATTGCTTTATCAATGTCATTCAATATTTCTTCGAACATTCAACTGCTTTGACAAATATTCTTTTTCTCTAGAAGAGTCAATTCCTTTTTAGGATTTGAAAATCCTAAGAGGATTTTCAATTTTTGGCTATTTTATGATTAGGTAACCCCTTGAGCTATGGGTCTTACAAAAGTCGGTAAATGGAAATACTTATTTGATGCATACTGCAAAAATGTCAACCAAGTTGACAAAAGCTTCGACTTGAATATTAACTTTTGGTGAAATAATTTTGATTTCATGATTTTCTTAAATATTTTCACTATAAAAAAATCGCTAAATTGCATCCGAAAAATCGATCGCTAAATATAAGAAATCGATTGCAATTTCCATTTAGCGATCGATTTGAGACTAATCCAAATCGGTGCAAAAGTTTTGATCGCAAATTTTTTTATAGCTGAATGACTAAGTGGTCGCAAATTAATGATCGACTAATCGGTCGCAATCTACTAAAAATCGATTGTTAATTTCCATCATGTTTTCCTGTTGAAAGCTTGTTGCAAATTGGTCGCAAAATTATTGGTCATAATTATCAAGATGCAGTCACAAATCGGTCGCAAAATCTGAACATGATTGGTTGGTGAACGGTTGCAAATTTAAATTTAACAATTATAATTTGATCGCAATTTGTTCACAAGTCGGTCGCAAAAAATAATTACAGGAAAAAAATAATTTAATAATATTAAAAAGCACAATTTTTTCCACTGTAAAAAATTGACATGTATATATCGTAATCACAAGCATCATCATCAACATCACAACACAATAACAATACAAAAGGAAACTGTTAAGAAGAGAATATGGTAGTTGAAGCAGAGTTGTAGAAACAAGTGGATTTGTAGTAGGCGAAGGATCAGAGGAAGAAGTACCAGCATATCTCCTAAATGCAAGATCCTCCCAAGCCATCTGCCAACTCTTTATCCAGATATAGCTTGATTATTCTCATAATTTTCCTTATGCCTGAGAGGAAGGATATATGCTAAGAAAGAAAACTAAAGTGAAATATAAGTAAACAAAATCAAAATCAAAGGAAAAAAGTAAATAAGTGCTTCCAGTCTCGCTACCAAACTGAGCTTGTTACGTGGCTCTGATGAATCTACAAAAGAAGGGAGTGACAAATTCTATCAATACAGAAAAATGTTATATAACTGAAATGACAATATTTGACATTTTTGATTACCTAGTCAAGTAGGTTAACTATATATACATAAACTTATTATAATATCAGTAACTATACAATTCCTCATATTTAGTTTGTAAAAAAATTTCGACAGTACTTCGACATAACATAATCAAATCTCAAGTCAAAACACTCTCACATAAATATTTCTATATCATCCCAACATTCTCTAAAGTTAAAATGACCACTACTAGATCTTCAATTCAAACGCATCATTCATGTGATTTTCACTCAAATGAAAACACAAATTAACATAAAGTAATTTCAAAAAAATTAATTTCAATACATCATCGCAAATTATTTTGTGATTATTCAAAAGCATATTTAATTTGTAAGATATATAAGTATGGAAAGAAAAAGAATAGTCATGCAATTCCACCATAAAATCTATGTTTATAAACAAAAAGAAAAAATTAAATTCCGAAACTAAATTTTATTTAGTTTTAATTAACTCTCACGATTGTAATTAGATTTTATAAAATATTTCAATTGACTATCCACTTAGTGTCTCTATTTTCTTTCCTTTTCACACTTTACAATAAGCAATATGCTTTTTCTATTGATGGAAGAATCTTAATTTGTTTTACTACTTATGACTTTAGTGAGAAGGTCAAACTATTATACTATTTTCTACATTTATTTTATCTTCTTTTAAAAAGGAATTACTACTATTTAGTTTTTGTTTATATTCAATATGCTAATCAAATTTCTATTTTCAAAATTTAATTCTATAGCTCAATATACAAATTAAACTATTCTATACTAATCAAACTAATCACAATACTAATTAATATAATCAAAAAAATTTACTAAAAATAACAACAAAATTTCACTAAATAACCACAATAGTAATCAAATCAAACACACTAATATGATCAAACAAATCAAACCAATAAACGAACTAAAAAAAGAGAGCAAACAACAGAGAAAAAAAAACAAAACAGTGTATAAATAATAAACAGAGAAAGAAAGTAGAGAAAGAAGAACAAAGAAGAACTAACCTATCGACAACAACTTCTCAGGCAATGGCGCGACCTTCAATGATGAGCAGTCAGTGACAGACAACAGCCGTAGAAGAGGAAGAAGCAGAAAAGAGGAAAAAAAAAGAGGGGGAGAGAGGGTTTGATCCGATAATCAAAAATTACCAAAACACAACAAAAAAATGAAATAGATAATAAAAAACATAACAAAAATGAAGCGTACTCAAAATGGCAAACAAAACAGAAAAAAAAAAAAAAGCAAAACAAAAAACAAGAAAACGCAAGAAGGAAAAGAAAACAGAACAGAAAAGAGAAAGAAGAAGGAAGCAGAGCACATACCTGTGGACGATAACAACAACTCCAGCAATGGCGTGACCTCCGGTGATCAGCAAGCAGCCGGCAACAGACAGGATTCGCAGAAGGTAGAAGCAGAAAAATGAATGAAAAAGAAGAGAAGAGGGAGGGGTTGATCGCGATCAAGGGTTTATACAACCCTAAACAAGTCGGTCGCAAAATTTAATAAATCAATCGCAAATATAAGTGAGGCGATGTCATTTTGTAAGTTGCCATTTTGCAACCATTTGCGACTAACATAATCAGTCACAAAAAAATCGATCGCAAATAGATCACTAATTGATCGCAAAAAGAGATCAAATTCTCACAATAAGATACGAAATCTTACGACGAACATGCTTTCGGTCTCTATTCTGTCGCAAAATTGATCGCAAATATGTCTCAATCTAGTCGCAAAATAAAAATAAAACTTGGCCAAATTTTAGCGTGCTGATTTGCTACCAATTATTAATCGGTTTTAATATAGTCGCAAAATGGGTCCCAGATCAGTCGCAACTCTATCACTTAATATTTTATTAATCTAAGTTCTAATGCTATCGCAAGAGGTCATAAATGGGTCACAATTTTGCGACTAATTGTAATCGGTTGCAATTCAGTGATTTTTTTGTGGTGTTTGATCCTCCTAAAAAAGACTATAGCAGAAGGATTACTCCATCTAGGAAGAATTTCAATCCTTCAAATGTTGTTGGTAATAAATTACAACTAGATACAAACTAGCAAGAGCACTTTAAATGTTTTAAATGTAGAAGATTATCTATGAGAAGAAATTTACTTGGCTGCTTTGATTTTTTAATGACTATGCAAATTAATTTGTACTTCCACTTGATCTCATGAATCTTATTCATCCAAGTACATTTAAAGTTGCAAGCATGATTGAAACTAGCAAAATTTTTTTCGGCTATTCTTATATTAGCAAGCATTTATAAAGCGCTTTAAGCAATCTCAACTACTAAAACTTTGAAGAAATGTGAAGTACTAGGCGTTTCTATTATGTTTATGCTTGGTTAGCTAATTATTTTAGCATGCATTGTACACATATTGTTGACGAAAAAGCTAAGATGACCTTCTACAGCAGACAACAAATGATAAAGTATTAAAATGAAACTGAAGCACTAACCATTTTATGGAAAAAAAAATTATCTTATAGAAAATGTTACCTTCTTAAAGACAATGGTAAGTTGACCACACATCAAGTGCAATACTTCATCAACCTCCATTCAAGCTTCTTTACTTTGTGCTACAAAAATGGATACTTTATTGAATCATAAAGTCCTCATATACTAGTAAACAACTAGTTTATTGCCAAAATCTGTTTGGTAGTATTGATAGATCCTTTACAAAGTATCTTTAGAAATAATTAGGGGGTGAATAATTCACAGATTTAACCAAAAATCCAAATCGAACTAAGTAATTTAGTTTGATTCGGTTGCCAATAAATTAGTTTTGGTTTGGATCGGTTAATTATAAATATTAATTTGGTTTTTTTATCATAGTTTGGTTAGACTAAAAAAATTTTTGGTTGATCCAAATTAACCAAATTAATATTCAATATATATATATATATATTTTTTATTTCAAATTTATCTGTCAAAACATTGCGTTTTTACTCCATATTAAAGTAAAAGCAAAAGTGCAAACTATATTTATATAGTTTTTATAACCTGTGACAATAATACGATATAACTTTTGAGATCATTGATAAAGAACGTCATGTTTAATTGATTATTAACTATAATTTTGTAACTAAAAGTTTAATGAATTATTCTTTTAAGTTAGTTATATTAATTGTTATTTGGATAATTGGATCTAGGTATGACTGCATTTGAAATTTTTATTTGGACACTTATGACTTGTTGGATTAATTAATTAGTTTTATTATTTAATTTTTATTCTATACAATTGTCTATAAATTTATAATCATATATGTATATAATTATTTTAAGAGTGCAAATTGCAAATTTGGCGATATGAACACATATATTGAGAAATTTTGGATTTAAGTATTTTCTCGTAATCGGTTTGGATTAACCAATTGAAAATACTAATTTGGTTATTCAGACGGTTAAGATTTTTTTGTAATAAAACCACATATTATTTGGTTTGGTTATTTCGGTTTTATATTAAATATGGTTTGGATTGGATAAGAATTTATGAAATTCAATCATATTTGGATTGAGTTATTTGGTTTAGATTGGTTCGGATTAACTAAATGCTCACCCCTAGAAATAATCATATAGTTTTATTCTTCTCCTAGTCTATTACAACTACTCTAATACTCTCTGTTTATTGATTGGTTTCTACAATATTTTTATTAAGTTTGAGTTATTATGATGTTGAATGATGATTTCTCTCCATCTGTATAATGTAGGATAAGAAAGAGTGGAAGGACAATATACTCATGCATATTCAAGAGGAAAATGAGGAGTTTCTTAAGAGACGGAACTGATAGGTAAGCTTTAATATTTTTCCTTTAAGAAGTTTAGAATTGTGAATTCGAGTAATTTCGTAATTTACTTTTTTTAGTTTTGTTTAAGGTTGTTTCAGGGTGCGAAATAAGATTCTGAAAATTGAAGTCAGGTACGAGATTTATCAGCTGAAGAAGATATGCATATAGGAAGCTAATATCTTCATACTCTGATTATTGCTACTTTAAACTCAATAGAGATGTTTAATTCATTTTTATTTTCTCTTGAATTATTTGTTTGTTAATTGGAAAATAAAATTGAAGAAACTTCAAGAAAAGAAATTAAAATTTTGATTTGGTTGCATGTTGATCTATTTTGATAACAATTTATTTTTGTTTATTTGTTCTAATTTTTCATTCATCACACAAATATAATCTTCTTGTTGTGGTCCCACTCGCACCATCAAAAAAAAATCTACTGAAATTGCTAGAATATCCAGATATCTTGAATTTTTTTTTTGCAAGTTTTTAGTATAATTTTCCATTTGTTAAATAGACTTTCTTTACTTTTCTATGTTTTATAGATAATATTTTGTGATAATTTATTCTTTAATAGATAACATTACTTTAAATTTTTTTAGTAACATAATAATTTAATAAAGTTTTAATCTGATCATATGTGAGGTTCTCTATTCAGATTTATGCATACGAAATAGTAAATAATGAAAAACTTTTTTATATTAAAACATAACTTGATAAAATAAATAAAAATAACAATCTAACCAAACTCTAAATCATTGTTCTGAGAATCTGACTAGACTGGCCGGTTCAACCGGTTTAATTACGAACCAAACTATGATTTGGTTCAGGTTGAATAGTTAAAATAGAGATTAGGCGACTGAATAAAAATTGGTGAAAAACAATAAAAATCGGGTAGAAACCGACGAGCCAAAGTGCTATTTACAACAGTTTGGTTCAAAATCAGAGAAAATATTGTCAACTTTCTGATTTGATTTTCTTAGATGCTGAGATTTTGATAGCTGGGAACCAGCTGTGGATTAAGATAAAAAAAAGCAGGAAGAGAAGATATAGAGAAAGAGAGATAGTGATGATCGTAGGATTAAGAAGAGCCATAATAAGAGATGGTTGGAAGCAAGAGGGCCGACAAGATAATATTATTTTCACAATCCTTTGTTGATATTGGAGAGAGAGAGGCGCAGGTTGCCAAATGAGGTCTTTCTGTTTATCACTCTTCCATAATACACAGAGCATTAGAATATGAATTAGAATTTAAAATAACATTGGAAAGGTAAAAGATGACGTATATCAATAAATTTATCTCTTGAATACCCTGTCTATCCTAAAATATAAATCATTTTTTGTGATTAACTTGTTCCAAAATATAAGTTATTTGAGTATTTTAAAATAATTAATAATATTTTTTTAATGTTACTCTTATTTATATTAGTCTTTTTTATGACGTGTCTTGCATACTTACTATACTCTTTTAATTTCTTTTAATTTTTTTATCTATATAATATTAAAATATGAGTTTTTATTTATATTAAAATAAATACAATTACTTAATTTATATTGAATTTTATCATATAAATTACTTGTAATGTTATTTCTTATATACTTAATTTAATTTTTTTATAATAAAACAGTCCCAAAATAAAATTCAACTCAATCTCTATACCTAACCATTTAGTCCTTAATTTATAAATGCAAATTCTTAAAACTTTAATAAGTACCTAAAAAGAAAATTAAATTATCATTTCATCTCTAACCTCTTGCTCTCAACCCCAAATCAATATCTACATACAACTATAATAAAAAATTATTTTTTACTATTAGGTAAAGAAAAAAAATGAGCAAATGGTCTGAATTAATGATGGTAATTATTTTTACAATAATGACTGCATTACTCACTCAATGCATTAAAGAAAGGAATACATGCACACACACAAGTTCTTAAAACCCCAAAAAGTGACCCAAAATAGAAATATATAGTTTTAGTTTTAGTTTTTTTTCAGTTTTAGAAACATTATTTTCTTTCAAGTCAAATATATTTAAAATATATAAAAAAATATGAAGAAAATTAAAAATATTTAATTATCAAGAAGTCATCTACTTATTGCAAGGAATATATAAATCTTTTTTTTAAATTAAAGTAATAATAGTTACAAATTAATTCAATAACAAAAAAAAATTATTATTAAGAATAAACTCTTTTCAAAACTCAATATATAATAAGAAACAGACCCTTTCTTTAATTGAAAATATTGTAATTTAATGAAATTTGATGTTGATAGACAAAAAAAAATATAGTTAAGTCAATAAGTAAAAATTAAAAAGCGAATAATGTTATGATCTAATTTTATTTCTCTAAGTTGCAAATTTTAAAAAATAAATAAGTTAATTAATTAATAAAAAAATTACATAAAAGAAATATTTTATTCTTCCCATATAAACCCTCAATTTTAAGAAATAGTATACTTTTCTTTTTTTTATTATCTACATGTATTTATTTAAAAAATAATTTTTAGAAATTATATCCAATCAAAAAATAAAATTGTAATTTTTCTTTTTTTTAACTACAGTATCCCGAGTCCACTAAGTTAAAACTAAATCCTATTTAGAGCTTCAAACCATTTATCCAAACCCTATTAGTATAAAATATAATTTTCAGAGTTAGACTATAACTAAGGCTATTTTAGGACTTCTAAAATTTCACTAAAATTAGTATAGATAATCCCATTATTTGCCTCCTCTTATTCTCACTTTTATATATAGTATAGATTAGATAGAATAAATATTTTCATAAATAATTATTATTTATTTTAAAGTAAAAGATAATTTGGTCAAATTAACTTTGATTTTATAATAATTTAAAAAAATTAATTATTTTTTTAATCTTTAAACGACTTGTATTTTAAGACGAAGAGAATAATTTTGAAAGGAATCACGTACGAATCGATGACTAAGAGCCTTTGGAAAGGTAAAAAAGAGGACAAATGTTTATTGAAAAGAAAGAAATTGAAACACTACTAACAATAGATAAATTTAGCTGCTTCAGATTAGAGAGCAAAATTATTTTTTTAAAGAAAAATAAAATAAAACATTAATTAAGTGAGAAAAATAAATTAATTAATTAAAAAGATATATAGGCACTTTTTTGAATATCTAAATTCACACTTCAATTTTATTAATTTAATCTTATATCAAACTTAATTTTTATTTTAATATATTAAACACTTCAAATTACAAAGTTATTTTATTTAAATACTTCAACTTATAAAATTAAATTAATTAAACACTAATTATATACCTATTTAATATTCATCTTTTTTTATATTAACCAAACAGATATTTTTAGATAAAATGGATTTGGATTGCGCATTAGTGATGAACAATATTATATGTTTTGGTTGTTAATTATTATCTTATTTAATATATATTAAGATTTAGTCATTTTTTATTATTTGTAAAGATTATTTATTATTTATAAATCTTATATTTTTAATTATATCTGAAAAATATATTTAAAAATATATTATATAAAAGATCCGGTTAAATCATATTGAATCTGGTCGAACCCTTCGGTTCAATGAACCTTTACTTCTATCGGCTTATTCTGGTCCATTTCTCATAATATTGATCCAAATTATCTTATTCCTCATTTATCAATGGTATAACTGTTCCAAATTATCTAATGAATTTTTGTTTGTTTTAAAAATTGAATTTTTTTTATTTTTGCCTTATCTATATACTATTTTTAAAATAGTTATACTTAGATATATTATGATTTTAATATACTTAATTTAAATATACAAATTTCCGTATTGAACTATTTGAATTTTTTTTATCTATCTACTATTTTATTATATATTATCTATATTGAATTATTTGAATTGTAGAATTTTATATGAAATTATCTAGAATAAAAAATAGTGTTTGAATTATAAATTCTAACTAATATTTAATTAAAATTTATAACTATTTTAAATAAATTAATGACATTATATATTTTCATATAACACAACGGGTAACCAATGGATCTATTATAGCATCTAAAGCCTAATAAGATATTTTATGCTTTGATGCATGGATTTGTTTTTAGGGTAAAATCACCTCATAGCGTAAAAGGCCTCTTTCTAGTTTAAAACTTATCATTTTTTATATACATCACTTTCACCTTGTACTTGCGGGATTGGCTTCAAATTTGTCAGCTTGAGGGTTTGACACAGAGTATTAGCAAGTATATGCGTTGCTGTGATGATTCAACAGAATAGTGGATTTCAATTTTAAATATTGAAATCAAACGCTCAGAAATGTATTATTATTTTTCTTGCTCCTAAAATTGGGATTATAGTTTCTTTTAATAAAATTATGGTATCTTCTTTGGGAAAGTCATAAATGAAAATGATCTCAAAAACATTTCAAACAAAGCAAATGCTCATATTTTGCTCCTCCACATCAAGATATGGTCCTATTTTGAGAACTTCTTAATCAATATTATTGACAATATTTAATTACCATATATATAGGAGTTATAATCATGCATCTTTGAAATTTTTTTGTCTACCACCCGATGTATGGGTAGTCTTATATAGCTAATAAAAAAATCTTTTTTTAAAATAAAATTATTGTTTTATCTTTTTTTTTCTTAGTAAATGATCAGAAATGCCCATACTTGAATCAAAACGCTATTTATAATAATTTGACTACATTGGATTTAGGTAAATATTTCTCTTTAAATAATGATTAGTTTAGATCACAAAAGACATTTCCCTTGAAATAATGATCATCATATGCTAGCTAATTATCATTTGACTACATTAGACTTATAAAAATATGCAATATTATGCCCATAAAAACAAAGAAAGCTTAAATTTCTTTTATTTAATAGTTGCAATATTAAACTGATAATTTTGCTTTTAAAATTTTTAAACCGGAATCGAATTGAAAATTGATGATTCCGATTACACTTTAGATCCGAACGATTACGATTCTGATTTCAGTTCCTTGATTGTTCCAAAACAGACTGTTCCAGCCGATTTTCTAGCAAATTGCATAATTGTAAAATAAAAATTAGATCATACTTTTTCTTCAAAATTTAAAATTTAAAAATTTGTGAAATGATTTCTAAAAAAAATACCCTTAAAAAAAATTAAAAAATGCTTGAACTTAATTTGTTTATTTAAAAAAAAAATCTTCGACTGAATTTATTTTTTGTTTAAAATGGTTTTTTCTTAAAAAAAGGGCTTGATCTTTATTTTTTTTTCAAAAATTAAGTTACCTACATATCCTTTTGGGGTTTAAAGGAATCAAAGTTCACGTAGCTTCTACTTATCTTGTACCAATTTCACCTCTTTTACCTTAGTTTTTATTTCCACCACTAGTTGAAGTTCCTATTGAGGGTAAAGATTATATAAATCTTCATTTTCTTTGATATTCTCTTGTACTCTTAGTTCGACCTTGCTTCAATCAACCATGCATGATTATGCTTCTAGTAAATCAGGTGTCATACTAGATCATGTTGCATAAAGTATATTTCCTCCTTGACTAAAAGTTTGTTTAACCACAACAGTGGAGATCAGAGCTGCTAAATCTTGTTTTGCAATTAGTGAAAGGGTTGAAAATGTATTGGCATAACGACTCCACTAATCTAGAATTGAAAAATTATTATTTTCAAAACTATCACCAGAATTGAAAGAAGTGGTAAGATGATAATCAAGTTTGGAAAAAGAATCGGATCCTCCCTTAGTTCTTTTTTGTTTTTGTAATAATATACCTTCAGCAAAACTAACACTTAATAATTCAGGTCAGAATGATTGATTATTAATTGAGAAGAATTAGAAGAAGTAGATGAATTAGAGTGTTCAACAAATTCAGTATATAATTTTATAATATTTTTTCTAACTCCATGCAATCCTACATATATATTAACGCTTTTTCTACATCTAAAGAGTTAAATATTCATAATAAAGAGTCAAATATTCATAAAACTTCAAATTTACATCTAAGATCAAATACACAAGCAATAAGAAAAAGAGTTGATATATTTTTAAAATAAGATAGCAATTTTTTTCATTGATGAAATACAATTTTTTAATACATCATCATTTTCAAATTCTTGAAGTGCACTAACAATATTAATACATGTAGTAAATCAAATGAGATGTGTGATAATAAATCCCACTAAATTTATATGTAGCATCATTAAAAATATTTAAAATATCAAAAAAAATTTTACAAATCTCCCAATTTTGTGTATATAAATTAATTTCTTCAATATTGTTAGTAATAAAAAAACACAATAATTCTTTATATGCAAAAGACTCGTTTGATAATTGATATGTTGAATTTCAACGAGTTGAGATATTACTTGGAAAACGTTTTGCTCTTTTTTATTTTTCTTATAAAATTTAGCCTAATTTTTCATTACTTAAGGATGTCCCCATAAATATGAAATAACTTTTCTAATTGGAGAAATAAAACATTCAAGAATTTTTAAATCATCTTGTACACATAAATCTAAAATATGACATGCATATCTAATATAAAAAAAATTTTCACCAATATTTGGTTCACAAATTGATTTAAGTTCAATAATTGATTTAGTGTTGGCAGATGCAACAAATGAAATTGAAAAAAAAATTTTGGTCAATTTATATTCATTTGAAATAAAAACAATCATTCTATAAATATTATTTGCAACATGTTTATTATCAAAAACACGAAATGCAATAATTCTTTTTTGAATTTTCAATCATTATTAATCCAATGACATGTAATGCCCATATAAGAAAGTATTTACCAATGATCATTCTAAATGTCATAACAAATTGAAACACAAATTTTTATTTCAGAAAATAAAAGTTCTAACTCTTTTTTTCCTTATTTATATAAAGAAATAATAGTTCGTTTTGCAGTAATTCTTGGCACTCTTTTAGCAAAAGGATTTAAAATTTTTTGAAAATATTGATTAAAACCTGTTTTTTCACCAAAATTAAAAGATAAATGTTCCATAAAAATCATTTTAGCTAATTCTTGTTTTTTGTTTTTCAGAATATTGAAATAAAAAAATGTTGGAAGATGCATCCCGAAAATTTGTGTTTGAGACAAATTAACTCCTATTTTTATTGGATATTTTGCCTCTAAATGCTTCCAAAATGATTCATATATAACCATCCGCTTGTTTGTATTTATAAGATGTACCACAATAATTGCATTTATAAGATGTACCACAATAATTGCAAATTATATCGAACATTTTATCACCTTTAGATTTCTTTGTGAAATGAATGGCAAATATATCAAAATTTTATCTTACTCTTCGAACAACTTGTGTACTTTACTCTTCCGCTTGTTGCAAATTCTCTTCATTAAATTCGAATTCTTAAGTTGAAATTTCCAATTTCATTTGGATATCCCTCAAAATTATATTGGTCGGGAGTTAAATCGTAGATGTCGTTTGTAAGGATAGATGAATATTATGTTTCTCCAACCTTTCCCATGCCCTTAAAGGAACTTGAGTTTCTTCTGCTTGCCATTATAAGATAATAATATTTAACTTGAAAAATTGAATAGAAAAAATTAGAGAAAATAATTAGAGATTGGAATTTAAAGAAATTAATTGACAATAATTTGGACAAATAATTGGAGATTGAATTTTGAAGAAATTATTTTGCAATATATTGGACAACAATTTATAAATGAAAATTGAAGTAGAGTAGAGTAGAGGATAACCTAGAGTAGGGAGAGTACAGATAATTTTGTATGAGGGAATTGTAAATGGAAAGGGTATTTATAATAAATCTAAAAAATTATTTTTCCATAAATCCCCTTAAAACTAGCCGTTATGCAACCATTTATAGTTTTTAGCAGGGGTAGTTTGAGAAATTCATGAAACTGTTTAAAAAAAAAAAGTTGTTGGAACCGGCTGGAATCTCCGGTTCTACCTGTTTGAAATAAAATTCAAAATGTGATTGGAACCGACGGTTCGAATCGGCAGTTTCAACCGTTGGTTCTAACCGGCTGGAAAAATCGTCGATTCTGGACGGTTCTAACCGGTTCTTGTAACTGCTGGTTCACGGTTCAAAAAATGGTGGAACTAGAATCGAACCGTAAGCCACTTTTTCGGTTTTGATTCGGACCAATTCTGGTTCCCACCAGTTCCGAACCAACGATTCTAGTTCTAGAAACCGTAATAGCCAGATCTAGATAATTCTCTTTTTTACTCGTCAAATTAGTAAAACATTTTATAGTCAATAGGACTAGAATCATATTATTTCTACTATATATATATATATATTATTTCTACTATTAAAATGAAAATTATTTAATTAATAAAAGTTAATGTGATAAATTTCAATTAAAATTTTGGTTATTTTTTTTTATCGCCACAGACTAAATTTTGAGATGAGACCATATTTGACAATAACTTTTTATATAACATTTTGACATTTACGTTGTTGGATGAGATAACATCTATAGTGATATTGGAGCGAAAAAACTGATCATGCATTAAATATTATTCTTTTTAATATTTAAAATATTAAATAGCTAAATATTATTATAATAATTAATAACTGTTACAATAATTAATCGCTATTAAAATATTTAATTTTATCCAACAGATGTATTGATGGAATATAAATTCCATCCTGAAAATTAGCAGTAATAATAAAATTAATTAAATTAAGTGAATATTTGATAAAAAAAGTAAATAAACACTCTTTTCCATCGGAAAAAACAGGTGTTAAAATTACTTATCCTTACAAAAGATAAAACATGGGCGTGAAATCGATGCGCATGCTTACAAAATATAAAGTCTCGAAGGACATGTGCCCATCATGCATCGTTGCGTTCAACACGTTTGGGATATTGCTGACACTTCCTATGATTCATATTGGGACAACCAAGTAAATTCACAACCATACAATCCGGTTGAGCCTGACATATACGGTGGCATTTAGCCCTGTTCCTTTCCAAATTTTGCCCAGTTATGGCGTCGTCACACTCAACGAAAATTCTAGATGTCTGCCAAATTTCACCAACCTTCGATTCACCGGAGTCAGCCACCGAGTTTTTCCTTCCTCTCACCTTTTTCGACTTATTCTGGTTAAGGTTTCCTCCGGTTGAACGTCTCTTTGTCTACCAACTTACTGATTTAACCCCTGCTTTCTTCAATTCAGTTATCTTACCTAAACTCAAACACTCCCTCTCTCTCACTCTTGTTCACTATCTCCCCCTCGCCGGCCAGCTTACATGGCCACCAAACTCTCCTAAACCTATCATCCTTTACACTCCAAGCACTGGCGTTCCACTCACAGTCGCTGAGTCAGACGCAGACACAGATCATCTTTCGAGTGATGACATCCGAGTTGCTACGGAGTTGCATCCATATGTGCCAGAGTTACGGGCATCTGAAACTAGGTCATCTGTTATTGCTTTGCAAATCGCTTTGTTTCCGAATAAGGGGTTTAGCATCGGTTACTCCATTAACCATGCAGTTCTTGACGGTCAAAGCGTAACCATGTTTATGAAAGCTTGGTCTTACATATCTAAATATGGTGAAAGATCTTTATTACCTGAATTATCTCCATTTTATGATCGAAATGATTTAAAAGACCCAAAAGACCTCGAATCACTGTTCTTGGCTCAGTGGGAATCCATAACTGAGTCCGAGTCAAGAGGCAATCTTCGAAGTTTGAAAGTGTTGCCCCATATAGTTCAAGCGACTAACAGGGTTCGATCTACGTTTAAGTTAAGTACCGAAGACCTAAAGAAAATCAAGAATAAGATTTTGTCTCAATTGGAAAACCAAATTGATCATTTATCAGATTTTGTGATTACATGTGCTTACGTTCTAGTTTGCATGGTAAAAGCAAGAGGAGATGAAAAGAGAACTGTTTGGATCTTGTATGCTGTGGATTGCAGGACGCGTTTAAATCCTCCACTTCCTAAAAATTACTTTGGTAATTGTATTGCCAGTAACGATGTGATTGCAGTAGCAAGAGATTTCATGGAAGTAAATGGATGACCGATTATTGCCAAGAGGATTAGTGAAAGTATAAAGAGAATAAAGACGAATGGAGTTCTTGAAGGAGCAGAAGAGAAGCTATCAAGTTTTAAAAGCATGAAAAGTGGAATACAAGCGATAGGGGTTGCTGGATCGACCCGGTTTGGGGTTTACGGGTGTGATTTTGGATGGGGAAAGCCCAAAAAGGTGGAGATAACTTCCATAGATAGGACTGGTGCAATTTCTTTCAAAGAGAGTAAAGATGGAAATGGAGTTGAGATTGGATTGGCTTTGACTAGAAATGAAATGGAAGCTTTTGCTACTTTATTTGGTAATAGCCTTAAAGATCTTTGTTAAGTTTTAGTTGTCATTTAGTCAAGCAACCTTAAAAATGTAATGTTATGATTAGTCACATCATGGTTTTGTAAACAATTCAAATGCTTTTGAGCTGCTTAAGTTTGATTCAGGAAAAAAGAAAAGAAAACCCTTATTTAATGAGCTTAAATAAACAATCTGACCTGGATTGTTTATTATTGGAGTTGATGCCCTTCGCCTTGCATAAGGCGAAATATTTTTTATTTCGCTTACTCTGTTTGGACGGAGGGATTTTTTTGAAAGAATCAAAATAATTTAGAAAAACAATTTTGGAAAATAATTTTATTTTGTCTGGAAAAGAAGGAAAAATAATTAAGGAAGGACACACTGTTCTCTTACGTTTGAAATTGTAAGATTTTAACGTTTGTTTGATATATTATACATGTCATAGTTTTGAATTTTTTGTTAACGTACTGAATTTTTATGTATTAAATATAATGTAATTATAGAAATTTAAATATAGAAAATATACATAAATCAAAGGTATTATTGTAATTTATAAAACTTTTTAACAAATGTATTAAACACAATTGTTATGCATTCTAAAAAATTTATTTATCACCAATAAGAAAATTTATTATTGTAATTGGCTTATAGGATTCTTTTGGTTTCTAATTTAGAAATACAATAAAGAAAATGATATTTAATTTTTTTTTATCAGAAACAGCCATTGAAATCTCATAGAGCTCCACTTGCACCTACTGGGCCAAACTTGCCTCTCGAGGAACCATCGCCATTAAACTTAAGGATACCATCTCCTAGACAGTCCCAAGAAGAAGGGAGAGAAAGGTGATTGTTATTTTTCTTCCTTCTTTTCAAAAATTTGCATCAATGCACCAAAGAAGGAAAAATGAAACAGTCGCTAAGAGGAATAGGAAAGAATGAAAATTTAACTTTAATCACCGTCTTTTACCATATTTGCTTCAAAATGAAAGTGTTTTCCCTCCACCAATGGTCCATAAGATCAAGTAAAAGATGGACATCCATACTAAAAAATTTCATTTTGAGATTAGACTTTCCATTGCCAAGCTAAATCTACTACTTTTGACGAAAGAATCCTAGAAGCACCCCACCAATTAAGATGGACATCAAAATCAAAAGATGGACTTCTATTATGGACACTGTTATTGTAGAAATGGCCACAGCTCATGTGCTTTTAGACTTAAACTCCACACCACAAGAAGAATGTGTTGATACTGATCCAGACCCGATCTAAACCGAAGGTGTTCTTCCTAACAACAACCAAAGAGGAAACGAAAGGGAAAACATACATGCTGACGTTAAAATATCTTTTTTTTTAGAAAAATTTACCTAACTGATTCACTTTTAATTCGTAGTACTTCGCTCTATTTTCGAACAGATTGATAAAAAGTCAACCACATACTTAATGTTTCTTCCACAATTTCATATTAATAAGGTTGAAAATATAATCAATAGTACACACTATGTTGCAAGCAAACAATTCTTTGCTAATAAATAAGGCGCAACCTTATAAGTCGTTTTATAATTTCTAAAAGTTGAAAATCCACACACTCATTACCGTGCCTATATATTCTAAATTGAGTTCAAATAAAACAAAACACAACCTGTTGAAGTACCTAATCATGCCTTAAAACAATAACTTCATTAATCCTACTAACAAAAAATATCTAGAAGCAGAAATGGAAAATTCTGGAAATCATCTTATTGAGTATTTGCTCATTGTTTATATACAAGTTTATTGAGATCGTATTCCATAACTGTTTAGTAACAGCTGGATACCAGGTAGGAATAGTTACAACCAACTAGCTACTGACTTTCTTCTACAATAAATAATACAAAGTGCAACGTTTCATTAATCTGAGCTATCATGTGTTGCGGTTTCGTTTTGTTCAAAGTGTTGCATTTCATTAAGTGGAGTTGTAGCTGCTAATACCCCCCACAAGCTGGAGAATGGAGGTTCAACATTCCCAGCTTGAGTATGAAGGATCGAAAAGAAGAGATGGGAAAAGGTTTGGTGTAAATGTTTGCTAGCTGGGCATGAGAGGGGACAGGGAGAAGATGAATGAGGCCAGTTTTAAGTTTCTCCCTGACAATATGGCAATCTAATTCGATGTGTTTGGTGCGTTCATGGAATGTCGGGTTAGCAGCAATGTGGAGAGCTGATTGGTTGTCACTATACACACTAGTAGGCTGTGGGTGTGGGATGTGCAGGTCTTGAAGGAGATACTTAAGCCATTGAAGCTCACAAGTTGTGGCAGCAAGTGCCCTATACTCAGCCTCAGAAGAAGATCTAGAGATTGTAGTTTGCTTTTTAGATTTCCAACAAATGATTGAATCACCAAGATAAACAGAAAAGCCTGTGATTGATCTCCTTGAGTCAATGCACCCTGCCCAATTAGAATCACTAAAAGCTTTGAGGTGCAAAGAAGAGGAAGAAGGAAAAAAGAGACCCATGTTAGGAGCTTGTTTAATATATCGTAAGACCCGATGTAATGCCTTTTGATGAATAGTTGGAGCGAAAAGGTACTGACTTAACTGATTTACTGCAAATGTTAAGTCAGGCCTTGTTGTAGTGAGATAAAGCAACTTCCCAACAAGTCTCCTATATGTAGAAATATTAGGTAGCGGTTCCCCAGTAGTAGAGCTGAATTTAGCATTACAATCCATAGGTGTGGAATAAGGTTTAGAAGCTAGAAAACCTGTGTCTGCTAAAAGCTCTAAAGCATATTTCCTCTAACTAATGAAGATATCCTGTTGAGACTAGGCAATTTCTAAGCCAAGAAAAAACTTGAGAGGGCCAAGATCTTTAATCTTAAAAAGGGCATCAAGTGACCTCTTTACTCTTTGAATCTCGGTCATATCATTGCCGGCAAGAATCACATCATCAACATAGACTAAAAGTGTTGTAAATGACTGAGGCTTAGAGAGCACAAAGAAAGAGTAGTCTGATTAGGATTGAACATATCCATTTTGTGTGAGGACTTGAGAAAGTTTAAAAAACCACTGTCTGCTTGCCTGTTTTAATCCATAAAGACTTTTTTGAAGTTTACATACAAGGTTTGGTGGAGTGTGCAAACCAGGGGGTGGAGTCATGTAAACCTCCTCTATCAAATCCCCATGTAAAAATGCATTGTTTACATCAAGCTGACGTAAATGCAATTTCTTAATAGAAGCTAGAGCTAATAAAAGCCTGATTGTTGTCATCTTTGCAATAGGAGAGAAAGTGTCTAGGTAGTCTAGACCTTCAATTTGTGTGTAGCCTTTAACTACTAATCTGGCTTTGTGTCATTCTATGCTGCCATCAGATTTATATTTCAATTTGAATACCCATTTGCAGCCTATGGGAGCCTTTCCCGGAGGCAAAGGAACAAGTGTCCAGGTGTTTGTTTGTTTGAGAGCTGATAATTCAGCATCCATGGCATCTTGCCAGACTTTGTGTTTGGCTACTTCCTTATAAGTTTTTGGTTTAAAGGTAGTGGTAATATTAGAAATGAAATGAGAATAAGCAGGTGATAGGTTATGGTAGGAGAGAACTGAGGAAAGAAGATAGGAAATAGATGAAGTTTGAGAACTGTTAAGGAGATTACAATGGTAATCTTTGAGATATTGTGGTGCCCTCTTGGTTCTTTGAGGTTTGTGGATGATTTGAGGAGTAGTGCTTGGTGATTGCAGTAAAGGTGTTGGATTGGTAGGTAAGGAGGCTGAAGATGGAGGGATTGAAGGCAAAGGAAAAATTGTGGTTGAGGGAAATGGAGTAGAGCCATATGGAAAAGAGTCTGGTGAATTGGAAAAGGAAGCAGCTTCTATCATTTGGGAAAACTGATCCTTGGAAGAATCAGGGATAGAAAAAGGAAAGTGATTCTCATAGAAAACAACATGTCTAGAAAGGAAAACTTCCCTAGAGGCAAGATCCATGAGAAGAAAGCCTTTTGTACTAGACCTGTACCCTAGAAAAATGGCTTTCCTAGCTCTAGGATCAAGTTTCTGTCTGTGAACGGTGAGGGTAGTTGCATATGAAAGGCACCCAAAAACTTTAAATTCACAATAGTCAGGTGTAGTGTGATATAATTGCTCATAAGGGGAGTGATTTTTCAATAGGGGGGTGGGTATTCTATTGATTAAGAATGCAGCATGTGCAACTACATAGCACTAGAAGCTTTGGGGTAAATGACTTTGAAAGAGTAAAGCCCTTGTCACATTTAGAATGTGCTGGTGTTTTCTCTCAACGACGGCATTTTGCTGTGGTGTCTCAACACATGAAGTTTGATGCAAGATCCCTTTATTTTTGAAAAATTCATTCGTCTGAAATTCAACTCCATTATCACTTCTGATTTGTTTAACTCTGACATTAAACTGAGTTTCAATCATAGTAACATAAGAATGCACCAAGGATCTAACTTCAGACTTTGATTTCATAAGGAAAAGCCAAAGAAATCTTGTATGATCATCAACAACTGTTCAGAAGTACTTATGGCCATGTATTGAAGGGACTGAAAAAGGGCCCCATATATCCATATGCACCAAATCAAAAGCAGTAGTAGCAACTGAATTACTAGTGGGAAAAGAAAGCTTCTTCTGTTTAGCTAAATGACAACAATCATAGGGTATATTACTTGCAGCAGGTTTCACAAATGAGAATTTTTGGCTTATTTCTATCAATCTTTGATTGGACAAGTGTCCCAGCCTGTAATGCCAGAGATTTGCCAGAGGAAAAGAAATAAATGATGATGTAGAACTTGTGCAGGCAGTAAAAGCATATATAGAATTCACCAGATGAGTTGCAGTTGGAGAGGTCAGTACATATAATCCAGATCGTACTTCAGCTGTACCATTCTTCTTCAATGTAAGTTGATCCTGAATAACACAAGAATTACCTTCGAAGTGTAAAACACAAGCTAGCTGTTGGATCAACTTTGTAACTGAAATCAAATTGAACTTGAAATTTGGTATATACAGAACATCAGTAAGTTGAAAATCTATTGTGAATGTTACTGTGCCTGAGTAATGAGCCATAATATAACTTCCATATGGTAGCTTCAAAGAAATAGGCTCGATACTTTTGTATGTAGTAAACAAGGATAGTGAGTATGCAATGTGATCAGTTGCTCCAGTATCTAGAAGCCAGGTGTAAGAGACTGAATTAGCAATAAAAGCTAAATGATTACCTGCATCTTTGTTTAATTCAGGTGAAGCCAGAGAAAGACTCTGATTAGTGGCAGTAATAGTTACATTATGAACAGCAGATATGTTAGCATCTACTGTGTGATTGAGAGGCTTAGATTGCTCTTGTATGAGAGAAAGTAATTTGAGATGCTGCTCAGATGTAAAAGATAGCACTGAACTGTTTGTGCTTGCAATAGTATCCATAGCTGCTTGAGAAGAATCAGCATTACAAAGATTTGCAGAAGACTGTGCTGCTTGATTCCTAAATGGAAAGTCTGAAGGATCAATCGCCATTGTTGAACCAAGAAAGAATAGTAAGGAATGCAAGGGAAAGCTTTTAGAAATCAGTTAGAAGGAATCAATATCACATTGAAGAAGAAGAAGAACTCAGAGTGAACAACAATGATTGCTCTGATACCATAACAGAAAATATCTAGAAGCAGAAATGGAAAATTCTGGAAATCATCTTATTGAGTATCTGCTCATTGTTTATATACAGGTTTATTGAGATCGTACTCCATAACTATTTAGTAACAACTGGATACCAGGTAGGAATAGTTACAACCAACTAGCTACTGACTTTCTTCTAGAATAAATAATACAAAGTGCAGCGTTTCATTAATCTGAGCTATCATGTGTTGCGGTTTTGTTTTGTTCAAAGTGTTGCGTTTCATTAAGTGGAGTTGTAGCTGCTAGTACCTACGAGTGAAGAACATGATAAGAATAGTAGATAAACACCAAATGCAAAATGTGAAATTAAACCTAGGCTTTTGTCATATTGAGTACTCATGAAAGTTTCAATTCTTGATAATACAGCAGCCAATGACATATGTTTCAAATTGCAAGAATTTGACAACTATATTGCTTGCTCAAATCCATCAAAGTCATTATCCATATAAAACAGATAAAAAAACGTAATATAACATTATTCTCTACTCAATCTAAACGATATCTTTTTATTGCTGGGATTAAACAACGATTCCAATTGTTGAATTGCTTTAGATTCTGCTATACGACTTCAAATCAACCAGAAACAAGTTATATAATCAAGTACTATTTTTGTTCTTGACATTGTTTGGTTCATTTTCTTGGTAGCATTTATATTGATTCTTGGATCAGTTTAAAAGTGTTTTCTAAATGTTGTTTCCTATGGGTTCTACCATGCTTATGAAATATCGAATAGAAAATTGTTAGAACTTCATTTAGATTTACATGTGATCTTTGATTAGTGTATTTGGATTCAAGTTTCCTATTTTGATTATTGCAGGTTATTGATATTCTTTGACCCAATGTCTCCAAGGTATATTTAATTACATGATTTAGTTAAAGTCAGTGTTTGGGAGTACTAAATATATTCGGCTCGCTCTTAACTCTTTCTATCATTATTATTATTGTTTTTAAGAATTTTTAAGAACGTTTTGCAACAACTTTCTTCTTTGGAATGAGTGAAATCAAAACAAATATGTTATTAAATGAGTATCTAATGATCTTAAGGTTCTTTCAGTTTTCGTTAAGCCAATTTTTCAATTTGATATTTAGGTAATAATTCTGATAATTGATAATGTTTATCTATATATGTATTCAAGCAAAACATTGATAATATCATCATTTATATGTTTCTTTAAAAGGTAAATAAAAGTGATAAACACATCCATTTTTTCTTTCCTAAGCCAATTCGTATTGCGTGTACAGATATTGCTCACTGCGTCCAAATTACAATTTTAACTCATTACTCATTAGTGTATTTTACTGGTTTCTTGCATATGATGATTGGATTGCAGGTGGTTGGTTTAATTGACAAGCTGCAAGCCAAAGAATTGACCGATCCATCGAGATCGAGATAAAATGCCCACTTCAGATGACTACAAGCTATTTTGAATTGTTTATATTACGTAATAGGTTTATATATATAAACAAATGTAGATAATTGTGACTTTAATTTAAATTTAATATTATCTATATCTATTTATAAATTTGAGAAAGATTTTGAAAAGAGAATTTGAAATCTCAATTGGATTAATGTCATAATATTTCTAAATAACGTTTTGAAATTAATAAAAAGTCCGAGTTAAAAAAAAATCCTAACAAAGAAAATTATAAAATATTTTTCCGCATAGTAAATTAAATTTTTTTAGCTATTTTCGATAATTAATTTACAGAAAAAATATCTTCTTTTATTAATGACGCACTTTATAAAATTTCAATTGTATTAAGAAAAATTGCATATTACACAAAAATATTTATAAAATATTTAGTTATTTTTAGATATATTGTTAACATTATGAGTAATAATAATTTTTTTAATAAATTTAATTTTTTTGTCTTTTTCTCATAATGAACATCAAAATATTATTAAAAAAAGAAGACTATATCAGAATAAAAATACCCAAAAATGAAGGGACTTTCTCTATAAACACGAGTTTCTCCATATTAGAAGAGAGAACTTCCTTAGCTAAAAACTCTTTTATTTTTCTTCTTTTGAAATATCATTTTTCAAATATAAACTCTATTAATTAAAAAGAAGAAAAACATTTTATATAAATAAATTTTGAGAGGAAAATATATATTTATTTAATAATATTATTTAAAAAATGTCTTTACACCTCCACGAGAAACACGGTTTTACGATTGATATATATATATATGAAAGCTGAGATAAAGAGTAAACTTGAAGTATTCTCTCCATTCAGTATATCATTTTCCTTTTCTTAGAAAATTTTATATTTTTCTTTATTTTTCCGTATTTCGATTGGTCAACTTAATTTTTCAATTTAATATTTACTAGATAATATTAATAGTTAAAATTTTTGAAAGGGAAATTAATCATTTAGTCCCTGAGGTTTGATGAAATTATTTAAGTAATCCCTCCTTTCTAGTTGAATATTCAATCCATCCCTGACTGTTATAAACATATAGGAATTATTGAACTATTAGGTACCGTTTGGAACAAATGAATTATAATTGTAGAATTCATTTATAAAAGAATTTCAAATAAAATTCATTTGCAAAAGAATTTCAGATAAAATTCGTTTACAAATAAATTTATCATATTTGGTATGTTACAATTTAAAATAAAGAATTCAATTGAATTCCACAAAATAATGTTTTGAATAATTTTTAGATGAAAATTCATCTGTCTTTATTTTCTAAAATAACCTTGACATAATAATTTAATAAAAATACTAATATAAATAAATTACTCATATTCCACCATAATTAATTAATTAAATTTTAAAATTTCAAATTTCATGTCCTTGCAAATATTTAAATTTTATTTTTATTAATAGATTAAAATATATTCAAAATTAAAAATTCATTTGGATTAGTCATATACAATAGCAACTTCATACTCTTTAAAAAAAATATTGAAAAAAATAAATGAGAACAGTTTAATAATAATATTTGAGGTGAAGGGGTAGTTTAGTCAATCTAAATGTTAGTGGGTTAATATGTGGAATTCATTTGCAAATTTCAACAATTTTAATAGGATTTGAACTAAGTTAATCCAATTCCATGAAATTCAATTCATAAAATTTAAATCCATATTTTTTCATTCCAAATACAAAATTTTGAATTTTCAAATGAATTCCACAAATTTTTGTGAAATTCATTTGTTCCAAACGGGATCTTAATTAATTAAATTATCATGGATTCCTAATTAATATAGGATCCTTAGAATCCTTAGAATTAGTTGGATTATTAATTTAAATAGAATTTAATAAAATATAATCCTAATTAATATAGGATCCTAGATTTTAGTTAGTTTAATCCTAAATAAATTAAACTTTCTATTTTTATAATTTTCTAGTTTGTCATTGTATCCTATATTTAAAGGGGTATTATTGCTATTCAATAATTTAGAATATTCCTAAATACGAGATTGGAGCTCTTTCTAACAAGATTTAAGATTTTCAAGTTCTCTTTGAAGAGTTTGAATTAATTAGCAAAAATAGATCGCAAATAGAATCAGATTGACTTTCCTATAACTTTTCAATAAATCTTCCTATGAATCCTATATTCATATTCTTAACAATGACATTTGTCTTTGTCAATTTAATTAGTCTTTCCATCCAATTTTGAAGATATTTTCCATTAAATCATGAGAAAAGGACAGTAAGAGGTGAGAGAAAAGTTTCAAAATGACAGGGTTACCCTTTATTGTTCCTACTCTAAAACTTTCAAAGAAATTTGAAAAAGACGATGCGCGACGAAGCTACCAGAGCGTGGCCCTTGTATTGGGCGTCATCGGAATCGTCGGCAAAAGTTTAGCTGAGATCCTACCACTCTTCGACACTCTCGGCGACCCATGGAAGGTCTACGACGTCGCCCGTCGTCCACGACCCAACTGGAGCGCGGACCACCCCATAGAGTACATCTAGTGTGATATTTTCGACCAGGCCGAAAGTCAGTCCAAGCTATCCCAACTCACTGACATTACACACATCTTCTATTTGACCTGGGCCAATCGATCATCGAAGGCTGAGAATTGCGAAATTAATGGTCTCATGTTCCAGAACGTTCTTCAGGCTGTCATCCCCAACGCGCCCAATCTCTAGCACATTTGTCTCAAAATTGGAACTAAACATTACTTGGGTCCATTTGAGTTGCTCAGCAAGATCCAACCGCCTGATCCGCCGTTCTCAGAGGATCTTCGCAGATAAGACGCTCCTAATTTTTACTACACTTTAGAGGATATCTTGTTCGGGGAAGTAGCGAAGGAGGGATTGACTTGGTCTGTACACAGACCACATAATATTTTCGGATTCTCTCCTTATAGTTTGATGAATATTATTGGTACGCTTTGTGTCTATGCGGCTATATGCAAACACTAAGGTTTGCCTTTGTTATTTCCTGGATCTAAAGCATCTTGGAATTGTTATTCGATTGCATCGGATGCGGACCTAGTTGCGGAGCATCAAATTTGGGCGTGGTGGATCCGTATGCAAAGAATGAAGCTTTTAATTGTAACAATGGAGGTGTTTTCAAATAGAAACATTTTTGGCAAGTTTTGGCAGAGCAATTTGGGATAGAGAATTATGGATTGAATGAAGGAGAGCAAAAATTGAGCTTGCAGGAGATGATGAAGAATAAAGGAGCTGTTTGGGAAGAGATAGTGAGAGAGAATCAGCTGCAGTCGACCAAATTGGAGGAGGTGGCTGAGTGGTGGTTTGCGAATGTGATACTTTGTGGTGAGGATTGGTTACAGAGCATGAATAAGAGCAAGGAGCACGGATTTTTGGGGTTCAGAAATTTCAAGAATTCTTTCATTTCTTAGATAGATAAAGTGAAGGCTTAAAAGATCGTGCCTTGATTTGAATGGCAACGCGATATTTTGTTGTTTTGGAGCTAGGTGCAGTAAAGGGTATTTTTGTCTTTTCATTACGAGTTAATGGAAAAAGTCTTAAAATTAAACGGAATGATTAATTATATTGAGAGAGTCAAATATTCGAGACAAATTGAATATTCACCTAAAAAAAAAGACTATTTAAATAATTTTTTCAAATCTCGAGAACTAAATAATTAATTTCTCTTTTTAAAATCTAATCTAATCAAACTAAAACTTAACTCCCAGAATTTTGAATGATTTAAATTATCAAATGTTTATTTAAATTGAACACATTAATTAATTATTATATATAATCTCGACTTTAAATCTATCTACATTCACTCTCCTCTTCTTTTTCTGATCGTGTCTCTTGAATGACAAACAGGCGAAGTGATTTTGTTGTTTCTGAAATTAACGGTAGCATTGAAAATTAATTTTTTCGATGATTGAGCTGTGAAAGTTAAAGCTTTCTTATTTGTTTCAAATGTTTGTTTCTGATGCCATGCCACTACTTTTTATATTATGTAACTGCGCACTCAATTATTTTATTTTGCCTTTCCCCCTCAAAATAATTTAGAGACACGTCAGCTATTAAATTATTTTTTTTCACATTTCCTAGATTAAGCCATTAACTCGCTTTGCTCGGCGCCAATAAACCATCTTTCTCGCTCCTTTTTTTCTTTTTTCTTTTTCTCTGTTTTTTTTACATAAATTGCCACGGCACAATATATAAATTCACTTCTAAGTATCCCCAGCCATTAATTACACTTTGTTTTGAAACAAACAAACCAGAAAAATAATCATTAAACAATTTAACATTAATTATTCAATTAACTACTCTTTTTTATTAACTATGAATATCCCAACCCATTAGGATAAAATTAAGTTCTTTTTACACCGAGTTAATCTAATAAAAAATAAAATATTCTCATTTATTTATTTTTTATATGAAGATCGAATTCTCATATTTTCATTTTATCTTAAATCGAAATTTTAGATAATCAATCATATAAATAATATCAATTTAGTGTAAAAGACTAAAAATGATATGCTAAATTTAATACTTACATATTTTTTTATTAAATTTTGCTCATAAAATTTTTAGTGTAAACAAATTACACTAATTTGAAATTCATTCAATATTTTCTTACAAAAGTAGATATAAATATTTCATTAATTTTTATTTTTAAATAAAATATTCAAACAATCTGAAATTTTATTTTAAAAAATTTTTCATTTAAAATTTTTTAAATATTAATTCTAACCAATGATATTATAGAGCGTTAGTATATTTAAATTACTTCAATAGAGTGTGAATTTATTTAATAAGATTAGAGGTAAATATATTTTATATTTGTGAAACAAAACCTGTAAATCAATTTAAACTCATTAAAAATTTCCAAACCAAGAAGAAAACTTCAATAAACCAATTGAAAACCAAGCAAAATCCCTGGTTGGGGCCAAACCGGATCCTAATCAAACCCAACCGACCTATAGCCAATTAGAAAGCTCTAGAAAAACACAATACCCATTTTGTCTTACTTTCTCTTCTCTTCCCGATTCCAGCGATAACCACTTTCCCCTTTCCCGTTTTTGCGTCGCCATCGCTTCTCCGGCCACCGTTCCGTCCATTTCCAGCCTGTCATAGCTTTGCGAACGAGAGAGAGAGAGCTGCTGCGATTTCTTTCTTTCCGATCGACACAGCTCGCCTTCAACGCTTCTCTCTCATTTCCGGCGACACCAACCCTTAACTGGTCAACCAACCTCTTCCCTAGCACCTCGCGATCACTGTTCCTTCGTCTCCGTTCAACTGAAGCTAGCGATTTATCGAGAAAAGAAAAAAGGCAGCGAACTGCGCAGTTCGTCATTGCCGGCTACAACTTAACCTCCATCAATGCATTTTATGGCTTGGTGAGTCTATTTGATCCCTTTTCTTTCAATTATTTCACTTATTCGATAGTTCATTTGGTGAAATGGTTGGTAGAATCATGAATGAGAAATGCTAGGTTCCTGAAACACTATTCACACGACTAAAAGTTGGGAAAATCTGATTTTTGTCTATTAATTGACACCATAACTGCATTTTACAAGGAAATGTGTAAGTTACTGTGTTTATTGCAGATTCTATGAAAGAAATTAGAATGTCTCAAAATCTCTGCATTTGATATAAGGCATTTGACTTGATAAATCAAGTTTTTGCTGGTAAATGGGCCAACTGGTGTCTATAGTATGGATTTTGATTAAGAAACCTTGATTTTCTTAAGTTGGCAGCAGCCATTTTAGTTGATTTCTTGAACTAACGCTGTGATATGAAGCAAATTAAGTTGTAAATTGAGTTCTTGATTGGAAATGGGTTCACTATCGTATAATGTATGAGCTTAACCAAAAACTTAAAGTTTCTTTGATAAAGTGGCAGTCTCTAACCAGAGAAAATCACTGGTTTTTGCTTGAACCGAGTTTATGTTGATGGAACGAATGTGCTCTTCATAAGTTGTGAATGTAGAGGTACTAATGACCAAGTTTAATGAGTATTGAGAAATTTTTGGTAAAAGCAACAGCTATTTTCAATTATTTCTATAGATTATTGTTTGATGTGGTACAGTTGAAGTTGTAAATTTAATTCTTACTTGGAATTAGTTAGTTGGTGTGACCCATGATTTTAATATAGAAAAATCTGATTTCTGAGGATTGGCAGCAATTACCTTGAGTTTTTGTGTTGTTTTAGAAGGATAAACAAATATAATTGAGCATACTTTCAAGATTCCATGTTGGTTAATGTATAAATGCTTTTTTATGATTGATAGACTATTAAAATGGGTTCATTACCTATAATTTTGCTTGGTGAGGATGATGATTCACAGATTATTAAGTTGTATTCGGGATCTTAGTTATATAATGATAAAGAAAAGAAAGGAAAATATGAATTATATTTGGTATATGGTTGTTATGGATATTTATATATATGGATAGTTTAAACTAGTAGGATGTGGAGGTTAGGTAAATATTTATTTCCATTTACTTGTTATGTTATGTATTGGCTTAACCTTAGATAGCAAAGCTAAGGATATCCTTGTGTAAGTAGTAAATGACCAATGGTGACGTTCAAAGCTTGGATCATGAACAGCTATAGTTTTGTATTGTGATTGAATATTGATACTATTACTTGGTATAGAGGAAGGGAAATTAATTTGCTTGATTTCTCGATGGATGGGTTGTGTGTAATGGTTGATATATATATATATATATATATATATATGTTGATATTTAAGCAGGTAGATACTTTTATTTTTAGGGAGGTTTTGCCGAAATTTTGATAGAATCTTGATTTAGCATATTTAATAAAAGCATTGTTAGATTTATTCAGGATAATTCCTTATTCTTACTTTGAAGGAATTCTTTATTTAATTCTTTTCTCCCTTTCAATTTTATCTTTTATAGCTCGTCCAAGCTCGTCCACCACTTCTATGAATCATGATCAAAATTAGAGTTTTTCTTTTTCTCTCCTCTATTAGTAGTGCATTACCATTTGCACCATGCATAGGCACATTAATACATAATGTATGATTATGTATTTATTAAATTATTAATTATTTAATTTATGGTATTAACATTCATTACCTTCACACACACATATATTTGCATAATAATCTTTGTTTATTTAATGAGTTTGCATTTAAATGCGATGTTTGATTAGATGTGTTGTGATGATGATATGTCTTGTTTGTGTGGAATTGGGACGAAGTGGGTCTCATTGGGTTTGTAATGGAGATCTAAGATACGGTCGGCTATATATGGGGAGATCGGTGCCCTGTGTGCATCTGATGATATGAATGATATCGAAAAACCACAAAGTGGCCTTCTGTTGGTAATGGAAAAGAAAAGAGAATGGAAAAACAATGAAAGGACAGGTCAAGTAAGGATTAGACCGGGCTGCCATATATGGGGGATCGACTCCCTGATGTACACTTCAAGAGAGGACGGGCCATGTGCGAGGACAGCTCGTCGGGAGTTTCGGTGATGCCACAGACCAATCTTGGCTTGTTTGATTATGTGAAAGTGTACTTGTATGTGGGTGCTAATGTTTTGTCATGTGATTGACTGATTGATTGTTCATTTTAGCATTTTAGAAAGCATTTTGTGTGAATGTCAGTGTTATGCATTACTTATTATTATTCAAACTCATTTCTCTTTTATTTAATTTTTCCAGGAAGTAGACTATCCCTCGTTCTGGCTAAAGCTTTGTTTCCCTCACTGTAGAGTTAAAAGAGTATCTTCTAATTTCAGTAGTTATTTAAATATGTAGCCTAATGTATATGAACTTATTTTTATCTACTTATTTTGAATTCCACAGTTGTAGGATTATGATATTTCTAATTGTGTATAGTTGTGAGTATATTTGGTTGGTTTAGATATCTGAATATGTGCATGTATGAACTGATCAGACCATATTATGAATATTATGTATAATTGGGGTATGAATCATTTGAGAAGTTGAAATTGGCTTAGGATATAATATGATTATGAGACTCGTATATAAAGTAATATGGGCTTACGTTTCCTGAGATCCATTTTGACATGATTGAGTTATATGGTTTAGACTTACTACGTGCATTGGGGGCTTGAAGCTTATCTAGGTCCTTGTTGAATTAGCATGTAGCTACTCAACTAGGGTAGTTGAATTATAACCACAACAATAAGTTATCTTAATGCATTTTTCATATTAGTGGTAAAGCATTAAACGCTCATATTTAAGTGGTGTAATTAATTGTATCATGAACTTTTTGAGTCGTTGTAATTTTACTTTAAATCAACCTTTATATTATAGTACTCTAAACTTATTAACCTAGTTGCATTGTAAAATTGGCTCAATCTACAATCAAATGCCAAATCTTTAGGTGTGAGATTTCAGTTAGTTTGGTTAGCTTTAAGCCGATTATTAAATCGAGCTAAATAGAATTAACCAAACTAATCAAAAATCGAAAAAATTTAAAAACAGTCTGGTTGGTTTGGATGGTTTTGACTCAAAAATCATACACTAAACTAAAAATTCGGTTTTAAAATTTTACAAAATTGAACTAAACCATCAATTTTTTTAAACCGCAATTTTAGATCCCTTTGAATTTATTTGGATGAGTTTGGGCGGTTTAATGAACACCCCTAGCACAAACCTAACTTCGCATGCCCCTATTTACATCTATTCTGCATCCTTTTTCCTCCTGGCAGGATAAGTGATTGCAATCCTTGAAGTAAAAATGACAGTTTTTAGTGATAAAGTTTAATTTCCTTTCAAAATCGCATCACAGGGAATTGGAGGCTTTTGATTTCGAGTATCCATTTGTGGCTAAGAAAAGAAGGAATATTTGGTGTCTCTGTATACACAGTCAATTGCTGCTGCAGCTGTAAGTTATCCCTTTTCTATTTTATCTATGGCTTTTTTTTTTTTGGAAATACCTTAAGTCTTTTGTTCCCTAAATGAATACTTAGAGTTGCTTTTGATATATGGGTAAACTTCAATTGCAAATTAAAAACTTTCTTTTCAGTGTTATTGTGTCTATTTCAGTTGATTATTTTACTCACTTGATATCGAATTATTTGATGTAAATGTTTGTTAATTCCTTGGGGTTTGTTGTTTGAACTATATTTCATATGGATTCTTAGGAGTTGGGACAGTCATGCTGTAGTTTATGTGATTTTATGGTCTGTGGATAAATTTGTTGCTATGCTTTTGAAATAGGATTAATTCTGAGGTTTTGTTGGGTTTCCCACATTGTTGTCCTGAAAGTAAATGATGAAAGATTTTTGGTTTTCTGCAATGTATAACTCATGTTTTGAGATATATTGGTCATTTTATATTTTCTTTTGTATCATCGTGTTCCTTAATTTGCAGGTAGAATTCGGCTGCCTTTGGGAGTGAGTAGTATTGTTTTTATGGCACTTCCTTCAATTAAACATGGGGAATTGGTGATGTTGAGAGATTTGCAACCATCATCACCTTTCTTTAAGCAAGGAGAATCACTTAGAGTCACTGGAAAGTAAGGTCTTAAGCCCTTCCAATGTTCGTATTAGATGATTATTATTATTATTATTATTATTATTATTATTTAACTATTATATACCCATTATGTTACGTTCCTTCCCTACTTGCATTTTACTGTGATTTTGGATATTTGTGCTCTTGTAGGATTTTTGTAATGCTTGTAGTAAATCTAGTCTAACATAGAAGTTGGACAGTTTTCCTTGTTGGTAGAAAGTGGAATTAATTTGAGAATCTGTATTGGTGATTTTGTTTGTTGGAGAGAAACATCTGAGATTGAAATGAAAATGAAGGTTTAACATAATGATGGAAGTTTGTGTGTTGGGTAATGATATTGATATTAATGTGGTTTTATTTTTGTTGGATATGTTTGGAGAGGAACCTCAAGGGAAGGGCTATTTGAGGTGACATGGTGATAACTAAAGTCTAAAAAGTTATTTGTTGGTGGTAGTCTCAAGGTTCAGATGAGGTAGAGAACATGATCCTAAAGATGAGACATGGGGGCAAATGCACTTGCAATATAGGTTTAGATTATGATAATAAATTTATAATTGGAAAAGCCAAATTGCAAATAGTTATGATCTTATGGGATATGGTGGCATGATATAAGTGGTAGTAATTTTATGGGAAAAGGTATCAATGTCTCAGCAAGTGGAATAAGCGATGGCATCAGTCGTTGCAGCACAGTGTTGGACATAATTGATTTGAAGGGTATGCCTAATACATATTTTGAGGTATTGAAGTTGTTTGTCCAATGAACATTACACATCAAATTAGCACCTATATAAAAAAAATCCTTGCCTTGACACGACTTAATAGGAACCGACTACATGTCAGAAATATTAGTATTAGGTTAGAGAAATCTAATGATGGCTGATAAATGATTAGTAATGTAAGCACTTGTTTGATTACTATGTGCCTAGAAAGCTCAGGAAATTTCAATATTGGGGTCACATTTGATGTTACCTCTCAACGTAATTTATGCTCTGAAAAATTATTAACTTCTTTCATTTAAATGTGGCTGAGTTTATGAGCACCCATTGGATATTAAACTCTTGCAATCATTTTGATTTTAAATGCTGAGACAGAATAAATTATTTGAAACAATTGGCGACTTTCATTCGTTGGGATGTTTGTTCTATTACAAGAGTCTAGCAGTTCAACCATGTGTAATCTGCGCTTTTATATTGTCAGTTCATTATCTTTATGCTGCAACATGTTAGAAAATCTTTTGTTTGTCCCATAGGTTACAAGAATATTCTGTGGAAACAGCCATAGCTATAATTGTTGATGGAAATGCTACTCTGAAGATTGACATCCAACATTTGAGGAACCTTAGCTTCCGAATTGGTTCCATCTACCAGTTCATCGGTGAACTGTATCTTCAATCCGATAATGAGGTAAGACTGAAATAATTCATTCATGGGTTTGCTGCACTGTTCACTTTGACTTTCTCTCTTTCTTCTCTCCCTACCCGATCCCTTCCTCTTCTTCCAATTTGCTGTTAAAATACACTGGTATCATGTTTTGTTTCAGATAATCCTGCAGGCACGTGTGTGTAGAAATGTTGATGGCATTGACCTCAGCCTTTATAATCAATCTCTCCAACTATTAAGGCAGTTTCAAGCTAACCACATAAAAAGTCATCATCAAATCAATTGAATCACACACCTGGCAGCCATTTAAGAGCAGCAATAATTAAATCAGTTGTTTATCCTATCCAGTGAAAAAAGAGTAGTAGAAAGAAAGCAACAATGACCTTGTGCAATGAGGAGATGACTTGATGGAGATAAAAGCCAAGGGTCGTCATGCTGTTTGTTACAGTAGTGAGGACTCTGTAGCTCGGTCCACTGACAGAATAGAAATATATCAGCATTTAAAGAAAGCAAAAGAATATGATGCTGAGATTGTAGATAAATGATCGAGATTAAATCAAAATGAAAGAGCAACAAGAAAAGAAGGCCTTGTCGTCATGAAAGGTTGGGATAGCCATTGGTTGCGGTAAGATGCAGAATTGCTGGCATTGATTCTCATTGTTGGTGGTCGTGTGAACTAGAAAAATTTAGCAATTAAATTAAAGAGAGGAGCATTTGCTACTTTACTTCCTCCCATCTTTCGATATCCTATATATGGATTAGTATGCATTATCAAAACTGTCATGGTTTTAATAAATACATGTCTTATCCTGTCTGATATTCATATTATGTTCTTTCTCTTTTTTTTTTAAATAACGAAACATATGGTTGAATTTGAACCGATTCACATTTCAATTCTTTCCAATAATGTAAGAGATTGAATCAAACCAGTTCAGTTCGATTGACCTATTTGATTTTTTGGGAACTTATCGGCCATAGTTGTGTGATCCACCAATTATTTCTTTTTCCAAATTAAGACAAATGGGGAGAAAAAGTTTAGAATTAGTATAATACTATCCTAATTTAATATATTTTTTAAAAGTAGAAAAGGATAGAAACATAATTTCACTGATAAAATTAAATGGACTCCATATTTTCCTCTCATGTTGAGGCGCATGGTAGGAAAATAATTTTCTGTTTATTTTTAATTTCACCTCCTATTTTTCTTCATTATTTTCTTCCTTCTTTTGTTCCGTTTCAAATAGTGTAAATGAAACTGATTTTCCAAAAATTTAGGAAGGGAAAAAAAAATATTTCAAAAATTTAGGACTAAACAAAAAATAATAATTTTTTTGAAGGCAAATTAAATTGAAAAATATTCAAGGGCAAAAATAAAGACAATTTTGGAGCTAGGGGATCGAGCTACCCCTTTCTCTGCCATTGCAATGCTCATGTGGCAATTATGTCTCGCTATGGTTGGTGATATTTAATTTTGATGCATGATTTCGCCGAATACATAAATTGTTTTAGTACTTTTAAAAAAAAGTCTTTTGGTCATCTCAATTTTCATAATGTTATTTTGGTCCACTCAACTCTTTTTTTTTTTTTATAATTTATGCATATTTGACTGCGTAAGAAATTAGAATTTGATATACATTCGCCAAATTAACGAGTTAGGTATGCTAAGATTGCTCATGTGGTAGATTTTATATGCTACATCATCGGTTGAATATATAAATTGCTTCCGTATCTGGACAAATATGTTTTTTGGCCACCTCAATTTTCAAAATGACCTTTAAGCACGTTTATTTTTAATTTATGTACTTTTAAGTAATGATCTTTTTCCATGTAATTATCTTATGTGATAGATTTTATATATTATATCATCTGTAAAATAATAGCCAAATACATTCATTGTCCTATATACTTGCACAAAAAAGTTTTTTAACCTCAACTTTCAAAATGACATTTTGGCTCCCTATATTCATTTTTTTTTTTTTTGTAATTTATGCATTGCCCAAACAATTGTATTTTTTCATGTCATTGCGTATGTCTTGCACTCAAGCAATCTGTCACGACCCAAAACCGTGGGCCGGACCGGCACTAGGACCTAGGTAAGCTTAAGGCTCCCGAGACCCGTAGTAAGCCTAAACTATCAAATTCCAATCCTATTATCATTTGACTATCAGAATAGTAAGCCCATATTATGACATTTTCATAAGTCAATCAGAGTAAACGATGCTAACCCCGCCTTAGTAATACATACTATTCGTAACTCGGGCCCATATCCATATAATAAAAATATTTTCTCATACAAATAGTTATTTGTCATAATATGATCAAATTATACAGTCTCCAGATAGTCATTTACACTCCACAATTTATTTATAACCACATGATAATTCTATTACAAGCCAATATTCGTTCAAGCATCCTAACTGCGGAGTAAAATAAAATGTGCGGAGTATTCCAAATATTAACAGAGAGTTTATACTAACATGATCAATCCTCTGCAAAGAAGAAAGCAGAGTCTTATAGACCAACAGTACTTCTATTTCCTGAAAAATATTTATTGAAGGGGGGTGAGTTTCACTAAACTCAGTGAATAATAATAAATAATGCAAACCCACACATTCAAGCAGTATGCTTTCACAATATAATAAATGACACACTTCACAAGCATGTGACATACAACAGCATCTTTAAACAAGTCACATTCAAATACTCACAACATGTGAAAATTAGTCAGTGATGTCACAATTCCACCTATTGGCCCCAGGCCAATTCCATAATAATATATATATATATATATATAATAGGGAGCCGATCCCCTATACTAGGCCCACTGACCCATAGTGACATACGTCGTCCCAATTTCCACCCAGATACAAAAGCACATTATTTCACATCACAATTATTCACAAAAATATTCAATATAATAAATGCAATATATGAATGTAATCAAGGGCGGAAATTATATAAATTAGAGAACTGAGATATTATATATCAAATACTGAGATTATGAAATTGAGATATTATATTCGAAAAATGAGGAATATCAGAATAGCAATAAAAAATGATTCATAATTATTTAAATAATATGAAGAATATATGATATGCATATGAAGTGCATGTATGCAGGATGGTGTGCATCATTTATTATTACTCACAGTGACCGCAGAATAATACTCAGGTCTGTTTTGGGTTCTGATTCGGAGGAGCGGTGGAGGAATTTAGTAGATCTAAGAAATACATATATTAAGAAAATATAATTAGTTACTGACTCTCTTAATTAAGAATATTATTCTAATAGACCTTATTTTATTTTTCTGACTAAATTTCTATTAATTCACTATATAATCTTACTATTTACCAACAATTAATTTATTTACTTATTTTGCATATAGTCTAGATATTAATTCTATTTGCTTCATCACAAAATATATTTATTCAACTCACCACATGTATTTAATTAATTTTACCAAATATTCATCCTTATATTAATTACCATCAAAATACCTACTATAATTTATTTTCCATTTAATCAAACTCTAATAATCATTAGTCGATTTAACTCCCAAAATTATAATTTAACATCAATAATAATAATTCTATCTAATTAAAATCTCCAAATAAAATTCGTTAACAATTTCACCAAAATTCCATTTAACGCTCGAAATAATTGTACCAACCTAATTTAATCCATAATTGATTAATTTCTCAAAATACCA
>CANUEX010029054.1:0-19462 GCA_948099535.1 Jatropha multifida | reverse complement strand
TGAATTAGACTATTTAAATTCGGTTTTCGATTCGGTTCGCGGCATAAAATATTATTTTTCGTCAATTCTCATTGGTGAAAATTTACAATTAAATTTTTAAATAAAAATTCTTTTAAAAATAAATTAATGGGTTATTTCAATATATATATATATATATATATATATATATAATGAAATATAATTTCACATTTTTCCAATATTAACAATAATAATAAACAAGGTTTCTTATGAAATATACTTTTTATCTACTCTTATTTTAAATCACAATTCTCTTAAAACTCAATTGAGAGTTTTAGAAGAAAACACAGTAATAATTACAATAGAAATTCCTTACTTTAAATAAAATAGTTACCCTATAATAAAATGGTAGAAAATCATCAATACCATTTCAATAAATCATCCATTCAAAGAATTCAATGATTTCCATTTTAGTTTTCGCAACATATATAGACTCTATTGAAAGGGTTATCAAAGTTTAATATGCGCATTTAAATCCGCTATCTACAAACTCAATCTGTGATTTTTATCACAGTAGGAGAGGAAGCTATCTACAACCTAGACATGGAGGGAGCAATATCAATCATAATATCAACTTCAAGAAATGAAGTTGAGGACGACGTTGCTTTTGCACAGCGTCTCATGGTTTTTCTTAAGAGTCACTCGAGTAAACAGAACAAAACGGGCTTGATTTATTTTAATTCAGGAAAATTATTTTATCAAATTCCATTTTTTTCCTTAGAAAGGGTTTCCTTACTTTGGTAAGGTTTTGAAAAATTGTTTAGAGTCGTAACCTTATTTTACTAAATTAGACAAAATTTTTGGATTAATTAATTCATTGGAACTAATTGACCCAGTTATAACCAGAATGAGTTCAGAAGTTAGGCATGGATATGGGAAGGTATTAGGCATCCATTCTACCCGGCCTAAACTGGCCTCCTAGTTGTCCAAATATTCATTATTTATTAATTGCGGTATTAAAATAAACTGATATGTAAAACATTTTATGCAATTTTGAAAATATGTCAAACATACATATTATTATCATCTAAACATCTATTTGACATGAAAAATCAAACAATCATAAGAATGGGGGAAGGAGAAAAGAATTATAGCCCTTCTAAAATATATTCTACCCATAAATCCCTTACATATTCCCAAATCTCATTTAAACAATACAAATCATCCTTAATAAAATTATTTCATATCAAATAAAATTATAACTAATCTATTACAAACCAATTAAAATGAGAATTCTTTTGAATTCTCAAACAGATTACATAAATATTAATACAATCCCATTAAATAATAAATTACAAACCATATTCATATAAATAACATCAAACTCAAAATATTAATCAAGCAAAAACAACAATTATATCACATTCAAGCATAAACATCATGATTTATGGAAACATTAATTGAAAATCATCAAAATTCAAATATTAGTTTATTAATTGATAAATGATCATAAAATAAACAATAAAGCATTAAAAGAACAAAATGATAGGATATTAGTTGATGTCAGAAAGGTTAGAGATGTTAGTGAGTTAAATAAATAACTTATAATCATAATAGTATGAAGAATAAAGATTAAGTGTGCATAAAATAAATGCTAGAAAATAAAATATAATGATTTTAATGTTATTTCAAGCTCATGATTAGAATGTTCACCTTGTTAGATGAACAAAATTCACAAATCCTTGTAAGAAATACTCATTAGAATCATTAACGTACTCATCCGGATCAAACATGGATTTTCGGCCCTTAGGCTTTAACCCACTTTGATATCAGAATCTAGGCACGATTTGATATATTTTAAGTTATTTTTCTTCTAAAACTTATAGACTAACACCACTGGAAGCGAATCGAGTCTCCTTCCAAGGTAAACAAAGTCTATAATCACCAAAAAATTAATGATAGAAGGGCATGTTAGCAATCGAGGGGCATTTTTGGGCTCCTAGCCATGGGGGCGCCAGCCTTCCAAGGAAAGCATGCATCTTCATCACTAGGCATGGTGCCTTCCTTTAGAAGGTGGCGCCTTCGTTTCCCAAAAATGCAGCTAGCTTGCTGCGAAACCTAATTTTTATGTGTTTTTCTCATAAAAACTCAATTTCTCAGAATAATAAGACATAAAATAAACTGAAAATCATAATGGAGTTGAATTTAGACTCTCAGTTTACCTAGTTCTGAAGAAACTCTTTGGATTGCTTGAAGGTTGATGAAGAATACCTTAAGAACACTTTATCTTCATTGATGATCCGAACCTATGTTGTTGATTTGTTATTTTTGGGAGTGTTTATTAACTTAAAACACACTAAATATGGGCTAATCACACTCCTAGACTCACGGATTAACTTAAAGCGTTTAAGATTTTGTGGAAAATGGAATTTTTTATGTCGTTTTGGCTTGATTTTAAGTTTGATTTTGTGTTTGTGTTGGTTTATTCTCTCAATTCTGCAATTACTCCACAAAAAATGCTCTCTCCCTAAACCCTAAGCCTTTAGTTGGTATTCATAGGCAAATGTGTAAAACGACACTATTTGCTTATGTGGCGTGGGGCCCACGTGTGAGTCGATTTTTTATTTTTCACTAAATCATTCTAAATAGCACGTATATTGATGTAGAGGCTAAAAATTCATCCCAGTTCATCCCGAGATTCATTTCTTAGCCCCATTTCAACACGAACCCTGAAAAAGTGAACGATCTAATATATCCAATTTCTTACCTTAGGATTACTAGTTCAAGAATTGAATCAATTGGACGTTCTGAACTCGTTCTACCACTAGAAATGTCATCACCACTGATGGGCCCTTAATGGTCATTAATGGCCCCATATATGGGCCCTGTTTGGCCACTATGGTCCCCACTAACAAATCGAGTTAATTTTCATTAAATTGGTCGGGGTCATGCACATAGTGCCATATGATATCGAGGCGCGTCTTGAGCAAACTTGAGATGCTCATTTGAGTCCCATTTTGTCAAAAATGTGAAATGGCACTAAGGGTTGCACTTCCTAAACTCGGATCACTACTTCGAGATCAAGTTCTTCCGGTGCTTCATCCTTTTCCTTAGCAGTATAGGTTATCATCATTGAGTCTATTTTGGGCCAAAATTGAGCGTCTACAGTTTGCCTCCATTTTGATAATATTTTGCTTTTCAAGCAAGATTTTATCAAAATGTAAAGTAGATGCATAAGTAGTAGTCATACTTCCCTGGCTTGCGTTCTTTGAACAGCTTGTGTGATTGTGGTGTGCCAACTTCATTGGTTATTTGATGATAATGCTCCTCTTCTAGAAGTTGACCTTTTAGATGATGGAAATCAGAATGAAATATGCCATACAGGCGGCTACAAGGATGCGTCATGTTGGACAACTTCAACGGATGAATGGGTGCGATATTGCGATCGACCCGATTTTGAAATGTTCCACTCAAGGAAATGCATCATGCTGATGACTTGATTGAAAATCCCCACTACGTGAGGTGTGTCACACTGGACGTTTTGGCTAAAAATCCTTACTGCGTGAGGTGTGTGATTCTGTGACACGAAATGTACATCACGTTGTCACGAATAGATTGAGAATCCTTACTGTATGAGGTGTGTCATGCTGTGACACAAAAGGTACATCATGCTATGATGAATAGATTGAGAATCCTCACTGCATGAGGTGTGTCATGCTAAAACACGAAAGGTACGTCACACTGTGATGACTAGATTGAGAATCCTCATTGCATGAGGTGCGTCACGCTAGACAACTTGACTAAAAATCCTCACTGTGCGAGGTGCGTCATGCTAGACGACTTGACTGAAAATCCTCACTACACGAGGCGTGTGACGCTAGATGACTTGACTGAAAATCCTCGCGTAGACTTGACTGAAAATCTTTACTGTGCGAGGCGTGTCCCGCTGGATGACTTGACTGAAAATCTTCGCTGCACGAGGTACATCACGCTAGACGATTTGACTAAAGATCCTCACTGCGCGAGGCGCGTCACGATGAACAACTTTGGTGTATTGAATTTCTTTAGAAATTTTCTTACTTGAAAGGCAATCATTTATCGCGTTGACTTCGCTAAGGATTTCCTACAAAAACCAAATTTTTCCAAAAAGAACATTTTTTGGCCACATACAGTTAGCGATCCCACGATTAGGCCTAAGGAAGCGTGTCCATGTTTATGAAGTGATACAAACTGCAAATTCCATTAGGGATTCAAGCATGTGTGCATATGTACCCTGATTAAATTTTGCCAAAAATTTATAATAAGTGGTATGAAAAATTATAGATTGACACACAATTGAGGTCTATTAAAAATTATTTTACCTTGCAAAAATTGATATGCTTGTGCACCCTTCTTATTCTCCATTTATTTATTGAAAACTATTTTATTTCATGCACAACGAGATAGGACATACTTACCTATCGTTGCCGATTTGTGACCTTAGCTCATATATTAACGATCTATTAGTGAGTCAGGCGAAATAGGTGTCGTTGGTGAGTCACAAGGCTAAATTAGGCTTGTGGGTCGATATTGGGCTTTTGGCCCATTAATACCTATAAAAGTTAGCAAAATGATCATAAGATCACTTTTCTTCCTCTACTTTCAAACTATCTCTAGTTGTTTCTTGTCCTTCTATCCATTTCTTCCAATGGGGGCCAGAGGTAACGTTGATTGGCTTTCGAAAGATATGTCAATTGATCCAAAGGCACTAGATATGAGCCCAAGAATAAAGCAAAAGAAGTTTATACTCAACACCAGCAGAAACATTCATTTACGGCACGATTTGCCTCACCATTTGTATTGCGGTGCGATCGAGGTATTTATGGCTTTCTCCCTTGATCATCTGCATTATTATCATTAGAAAAACAAGAAAAATAAGCTAAAAACTATGAATTAGGGCAGACTGAACTCAAATTTGATTTCTGGGCATTTTTTGCACATGTTCATCCGCCAAGGAGTGCGCCTTGCGCTTAAGGCATGCCCCTTGCTTGCTAGATGTAGCGCCTTCCCACTTACCTATAGCACCTTCCCTAAAGGCGTGGCACGTCTAATGAAGGCTTGACACCTTCAAGGGGAGACGTGGCGCCATCTTGGGCTAAACCGCATCATTCTTCATTATTTTGTCTCATTTTACATGCTTTCTTGCAATTTTTGCCTGCACGTACATAGGATATTGAAAACATATTAAAACATGCCTTTAAATTATGATTACATGCTTACCTCAGTTTTATTTGTGTAGGTAAGCGCCACTCGTGGGAAATCTGGCGGCAATGCTTTTGCCGCTAGTGAATGGTTTTATCGTTTGCCTGAGTGAGTGCAGGATTGGGTTCGTGATGTGGGCTTCGGGCACTTCTTAGACACTTCACCATGGGTTCAGAGTTGTTCTTTGACTGTCAGCATCTTGGCTCTCATGGAGCACTGGATGGATTCGACGCACACTTTCCACTTGCCTTTTAGAGAGATGACGATCATGCCGGTAGATTTTGCTGCTATCAAGGGTTGTCATTCAATGGGCAGTCTATTCCATTTGATGATCGGATGCAGACTCTAGATGCTCGAGGTTTGCATGATAGTCTTCGAGCTACTATTAGTGTGGAACCTATCATCACTCGAAACCGGGTCTGGTATGAGAGCATTTACGTGCAGTATCAAGAGAAGTCTCGTGAGCAAGTCAAGATGAGGGATGTAGATGTCATGGCACGGGCCTACTTGTGGTATCTCCTTTCCACCACCTTATTCACTACCTTTAGTAATGACGCCGACCTGGCCTTACTTCCAACGCTTCATGAGTTAGACTATACGAAGCAGTATAACTGGGGAGGGTCTGCACTATCATATTTATACTACAATATGGATCTGTGCATCTGGGGATCTTAGCTAAAGATCGACTATCGTCAAGCTATTGAGGTATGACAGACCCTGTGTTTTGACATTGCTTGCTTTTTGCTTTTTTTTCTGCTTTTTACTAATTTTTGAACTTCAGCGTTGTAGATATGGGCATGCTTTCTAATGGTCAAGCATGGCGGTACACAATAAAAACTATGGCCACACTTCTACAAATATCAGAGTATATCGATAAATGCTAAATAGCTTCAAATGGGACCGAGTAATTTCCTCTATTTGTACATCATTGCTTATTACTTTATTTTCTTCTTTCTTTTCTCTAATTTTTCTTTTTCTTTATTCCATTTTCTTTACTCTCTTCTTTTTACATCTCTTTCTCTTTTCTTACTCTTAAATACTATGCCATATCCCTGGGGAATGCAGATGATTTTTTCCTGATTTCATTCAGACTGCAATCGCGTATGAGTAAAGGCGCGTGCTTTTCTCTAGATTGTTCTATGATTTGTATTATTTGGGTGAGCGGGTTTATGAGTGGCAGCTGGGTCCAGACCATTGACAAGTTCCTCACACAGTTCCTTATTATATGTTATCAACCAGATCAATCAGATTTGACCATGAGATCTCGGTTGGCTGGAGAGGCATAGCGGCTACTGACATTTTAGCTGATTTTACTCCCAACATTTATAGACATTTTGTCAAGACATAGCTGTTAGTCTATGTTCCCCCTCCCAGAGAGATCGACGCATTAGCCAACATGGGCAAGTCAGATTCAAGGCCAAATGTGCCCCCTGCACCTATAAGTTTCCCTCTCTAGCTGATCTCACCTTCTGGCTTTGCCCCAGTATCCTTGCATTTTATTCATCTGTTGTATCTCATCTTCTGCAGCAGCCATATTGGCACAAAAAATGCTAACGAATGGAATCTGGGTCTAGAGCACTTGATATGGTTGTCATCATCGACGAGCCAACATATGGGCTCAGTTCTTCTTACAACTTCACTTTAGCGAGCACCGGAAAGGTTGTTCAGGGTATTTTTGACCCGTCTAGAGTGAGGCCCGTGCCGATGATGCCTCCTGATCATACACATGTAAGTATTATGTATTTCTTGCTTTGACTCTTGCGTGCTACCAACTATCCCTTTTGTTCTTATGATACATTCCTACTCTTGTCATTTTTATAGGTACCTCTCACTCGTTACCAGGAGGCTTTTCAGCTGTATGAAGCAGCCCATCTGAGTTTTACATCATTGACGCTCACTAATGAATAGGCATCTGTAAGTAAAAATGAAAAGCAAAATGCAATTTATGTATCATGTATGTATGGTATGCATTTAATTTTGCCTATGATGTCTCTTGTAGAGGCTAGAAATGGGTCCTACTGTTGGTCGTGCCTATGGGTCGTCATCAGGTGGGCTTGCAGGTCGACGAGTTGGTAGGAGGCAACACGTGATTGTCGATGTTGAAGACTCTAGTGAGGATAAGGAAGAGGAGGAAGGAGAATTAGATGACGAGGCCACTGAGTAGGCCCTTCTTGACAACAAATTTCTCTCTTTTTCTTTTTATTTTATCCATCTTGGATCCAATCTAAAATGATTATAAACATTTTGACTTTGTGGATATCAAATGACAACTTTTATCAAAAGTTGTGTTTACTATATTAGTGCATTACTGCTAGACATCATATTGATTGCGAAATAGCATCCAACTCATATTACATTGTATCCAGCTGTTAATACATCTTTTTTTTTCTATAAAATCGCCATTTCATGTTATATTTTTCACCACTTCTTCTATTTTTTTAACCTGCCATGGATCTGTCTTTAACTCCTATATTCAAAACATAGGAGTCTCAACCTTAATAACTGGGAATTACTCTCTCAATTTGAACTCAAATTTTGAGCTATTATCAAAACATTCGTATTCAACCTAGGCTATTAAGGTGGCTAATTGACCACTTTGATCCTGCTGACAATTTGTTCCATCACAATGACTTTGAGATCTATCCGCTATTCGAGGAATTCAGTGCTATCTCAGGAAGACGACCAGTAGTTGGAGAACTCCTAGCCTTGCCCCAATTACATAGGAATCTCATCTCTCGTTTCTCATTGATTTTTGGCTTTTATGTCCACACCTGATTATGAACCTGAATCCAATGCCTTGCCCCTGTGGCCTATTATTGACCATGCTATGAACATGAACCGTGCTAGCCCTTTCTGGCCTTCCCTTGCCTGTTTCTGTATTCTCAACCAATATTTACTTCTTAATGGTGTTGATGGTTATGGCAACCTCAAGGTGTTACCTTTTGTTGAGCAGATATCGAGGCACTGTACGCCATTTCCATTGGTATTAGTGGAAACACTTATATGGCTATGGGGACATGCCCATGATCCAACTTCAATGCTTGGCCCGATGGGAAGCCCACTCTTACTGCAAGTATATGCAAGTTCATTTCCTTTCCTCATTTCATGCCCTAATTTTTGCTTAAGTTGCCCTTACAAGTTTTTTACCTAACGAGCCTTTTTGCTCGATTAATTCTTTGGTGCAAACTCTAAATAATTAATTTATGATGCCCAAAATCCTCTTTCAAGCTCAATTGGAGCGCTACAACCATATGACATCTACTTTCGTTGCCTAATATGGTTTAAAATGTTATGCCAATTCCTGAAGGAGAACTAACCTAAAGTATCCCAAATCCTCTTTTGAGCTTAGAAGGATTGTTAAAACTATGCGTATCTATCATTTATTGTAGCCTAGCATAATTTTAACTCATTAAGCTGGTGTTAATTTTTTATTCTTAGAGAACCTAGCCTATTTCTAGCGCTAGAAAGAAATTTTAGGTTTAATATGTGAGATCCGACCTAATTTGTCAACCTTTCAGTCTATTCAAATAGATCTAATATCATCCAAATATGGGATCTTGACATATCCACAGGTATTAAGTTCAACATATTAAATCAGGAATTAAGCATACAACATAAATTATATTATTCAATGTTGCATTTTAAATTAATAGATAAATCTCATAACTAGATCTAAATATTTAGCCTAGCATTATTACAAATAAATCAGCACAAATAAAATTCTCAAAGGAAATAAAAGCCATAGATTACAAACTCGAGGTTTTTGATTGGTTGCCCAAGTTCTCACGTCTAAGCTCTTGCTTCTGGCTCTTTTCCTCCCTTTTTGTATTTGAAATAATGCTAACTAACCTACTGACTCTCTCTCTATTATTTCTTTGCTGAAGTTGTGATTGGCCACTTATCCCTCTCTCTTCTTCCTCACGGCAGCAAGTGCCAAAGAGGATTTCAAAATGTCCAACCCTTTTGAAGTCTTTCTTTCTCCCTTTTATAGACTTTTCTTGCTTGATTCTCATTGGTCCACATAAGCCAAGCCACTTGATCAACTTGCATCTGCAAAAGGTTGTCTACACCACCCATGTGAAGAAAAGAAATGATAAAATAATCATTTGAATTTGAACCAGGTTCATTGCTTCTTCAAAATGCTGCAGTTTCATTTCAAACGACCAGGGAGGAGATCATTTTGATGCTTCCTTTACTTGGCCCAGGTTTCTCCACACAGCTGCTTCCTTTTCTTTAGCTGATATGGAGAATTGTTGATTGGCTCCCATTAGTCCACGTCTTCCTATGTCAACTTGCACAATTTGACCTGCCAAGCTGCTCTCCACCATGTAAAAGGTAATATAAAATGCTAAGGAGGCAGCTCACAAGGCTAGATTCAATGCTTTTGTCAAAACTGTGACGTTTCAATCCAAACAATCTGGCGAGAGGTCATTTTGCAGCTCACTTCGTGCTTGGTTCTCAGTTGTCCACATTGATCAACTTTTCACCATTCTTTTTTTTGAATTTATGAACATTAGATAGAGGTTTTTCAGTCTTTTCACGGACATGGCTTGGGCTTAAAGCTTCGTTTGTCATTGTTTGATGCCAAATGGGTCATATGTGGTCCAATTTTGTTGAAAATGGCAAATATTGGTGTAGTCTATATGATTATTCAAGAAAGAGAGAAAATCAAGCAAAATGAATTTTTATTCTTATTTTAATATTCAAGATGAAGCTAAATTTAATTAAAATAAATGGTAAAATATATGCATATTTTGTTGTTATCAAAATCTCCCACACTTGAATTGTTGCTTGTCCTCAGGCAAATGCAAAATGTCCTTCATGCAATGAATGAAAAATCTCAGCTCAATTTACACTTACATATGAAATTCAAGGTAAATTTCAAGTGAGATATTTAATCAATCCTAAAGCTCTATCATACTCAAAGAAGCATTTGACTCACTCAACTAAGATCATGTTCCTTTTAACAAGTTCTCACATATTTACTTCAATCGTGTGGAAATATATGTACTTTAGGAAGATACAAACATGCCTTTAGAGAAAGATGTGTACTAGATGTATAGACAGTTAGATATATGATTGAATTTTCAAATCCCATAGGCAAATTTCACAACACTTTCTCCACTAATGAAGGAAACACAACTTCAAGGAATCAACAGGTCTTTGTAGGGTTGTATCAAGGTAAAGGGGATTAATATGGGTTAATATCAAAGAAAAGTTTTAAATAAGGCTCAAAGTGTGAAATTATTCTTTCGATTTTCAAAGTTGAAAAATAAGGAAGATTTTGACTATTGCATTTGAGAGAGCTTCATATTCTGTACTAATAAGTTCTTTTCCTTTGCTTCTTGTCTATCTTTCTCCTTTTCTTTCTCCCTTTATTTTTGCATTTTTTTCTTCCCTTTTTTTTCTTTTTTTATACAAGGAGATCTTTTAAAGAAAGGGAAATATAGAGAACTTTTGTACACTTGTCCCTTCTTAATGGTGTTCCATTTACTAATTGAGATTTTTAGACTTCTTATTGCAATTTTTTAGCAAATGGTTCTTTATGGTCTCACTTCTTCTTTTATTTGAGCTTTTTGCACTTGGTAGACCATCTCCTTTAATATCTTTAGAGAGGGAAAGTGCTCTCATATAATGTAGTTCAATCTCCTTAAATTCGCTGCTTAGAAATCAAAGAAATAATTTTCTTAAGGGTGATAGTCAAAAAGGCTTTTTCAGGTTTTGGTTCTTTATATGGGTCATTTGAAAGAAAAAAAATAGATAAAAGCTCAACGGGGCTCACAAGGTTAAACTTTAAAGGGTAGGATGGAAGGTTAATGTGGTTAAACTCAAAGAAATGCCTGAATCATGTCCCTATAAGTGTGAAAACCTTAAAATTTCGCTTCGAAAGTCCCCTTTACACATAGTTTTCCTTAAGCAAATTGTATGCTACCCATGTATCATCTAGTTCCCACAATTATGAAGGTAAATAGCAAGTTCCATTCCTTAAAGTACAATCCCAAAGTGAGTGGTTTTACACTTAAATGAGAAATCAAGGCTTAAGGATTTGGCCAATTCTCATCCTTAAAAGAAACCCGAAATTTAATATTCAAGAGCAAATTTGAGTTATTTTGAAAACAATTTTATGCATATTCATCAAAGTGTTCTGCCTCTCAATATGTAACATTAAATCAATAGGTAGAAAAATGCATGAAAGTAACAGCAAAGGTATGATGCCGAAATGACCTGTGAAAAGCTCTTTTGGGAGATCATTTCGAATGAAAATAATAAAGATAATGCAGTTTAAGCATACCTCCCACACTTAGATTCAACATTGTCCTCAATGTGGACATCAATCCTGTTGTATGCTCAAGTTGAACCAAACTCAAAAAGATATCAAGGTGAGCGTCATTCAATTCATAAACAACAAACAAATTCATGCATAACATAAAATAACAAAAAGGAAATAAAATAAGAACACTGATTAATAAGGAACTAAAGATAACAAAGGTTCGGATGCTAAATTGAAAAGATAATAATACAACCTACGAAGTGAAAAGCACAAACAAGAAAAAGTATGAAAATATAATTGGAAATTAAAATAAAAGTGCTGGAATCCTAAAATAAAACATAAACAGTCTCAAAGAGATGGTGAGTCATCAGAATCGGGCACGAGGAGGAGGATGGTGTTGGTTAGCTGGTGAATACTATCCTCGATGCGTTGTAGGCGCTCTAAGACATGATGTTTAAAAAATGAAGGCAGAAGGGACTCTTCTGGATCATTTGGCTGGTCGTCTGCGTTGGCAGTAAGGTCAGAGGTAAGGCTCTGCATTGGAATGCCATTTTTAGGTACCGCGAATTGTTCCCCATTTTTGTTGATTAAAATCGAGACTCCATTGCATTTCTTAAGTAAGCCCATGTAGATGAGAGTTTTACAATTGATGCTATCGATCGGAGGTAATGGCTCAAAAGGTGGGTCATCATGGGTGAAAAGGTTCAAACTAAGGGCAATGGAAGTTACAAGCCCGCAAAAAGCAGTGACTCCCTTTTGTCGAAAAGCAATATGAAACATGTGGTCGACAATCCAAGTGGCAGGGGAAATTTTTTGATTACGGTGAAAAGCAGAGAGAAAGAACAACTCTTGAGTGGAGACATGTGCTTGACTTTTACCTCGGGCAAAAACAGTGTTAGCAAGGAATCGATGTATGATTTGCAAAACAACATTATCAATTTCATTGGATTTAGCTTGTTTATCTGCAAAACTATGGGCTTGATAAGAAAGTTCATTCCAAGCTAACTTAGGGTTAAAATCAAAAGGTATGGTTTTGAAACCATTTTCGCAATCGGTGAAACCCAAATGATAGTTAAGAGTATCATAGGTAAGGGCAATGTCTGTTCCCAATAATTGAAAAGTTATGGATGGAAATTTTTGTATTTTTGTTTTCCTAAGGGAACTTAGAAATTGAAGAGTAAGTTCTTTAAAAGAAGGAAATTGGTTTGCCATAAAATTTTCCCATCCCATTATTTGAAATAGAGAACGCAAAGGGGAATCAAGGGATAAGGAGGAGAAAGCATGGGGGTCTAGATACCTGGTTGAAGTGAAGCTTCTATGCTTGAGCTTCTCATATAGACTCTGATGTCGTTCAAGGCGAGCCGCTCGATGTTCTTCTCGAGTGACAGCGCGCTTTCATTTTCTGGGGGTGGACGGTTCAGTTACGTGAGGAGGAGATGGTGGGGGTGATGGTTGTGGTGAGGGTTGGGGAGAAAGGGATGGTTGAGGAGAAGGTTGGCATGGAGGAGATGGTGGTCCATGGGATTTGGTTCGGCGGATAGTGAGCTGACCAATGGGAACACTAGGGAGCTTCACTCTGGCCATGGTGTGGTGGTAGTGGCTAGAAGAAGGTGTTTGAAATGTGGAGAGGAAAGGTGAAATGATGTGAAAGGGTTGGTTTATGGTGGGTGTTTGGGGTTGGTGGAAAATGGCAATTATGGAGTAATGTGGGGGAAATTTGAATTAATTTTGGGTTTATGGTGGTTAGGGTTTAATTGAAGGGTGTTAGGGTTTGGATAAAGGGTTTTAAGTTTGGTGGGTTTTGAATTTAGGCTGGTGGTTTTATAAGAAGAAAGAGGATTTGGGTTACAAGATGTAGTGGGCTTTAATGAAAAGGAAATGGGCTGGTATGGGTAGAGGCCCATGATTGAAAATTAAAGACTGGGCTCAAAGTCCACATTTTAAATGGATAGACTCGCGCTAATTCAGAACGATCTTTGAGAAGGTCATTTTGTTGATCGTTTCGAACTAATGATCCAAAACAGGTCTAGTTTGAGAAAAAAAATAAATTATAAAGCCATTTTCACCATTTTGTTCATGCGTTTTCAGAGAGATAGATGAGAAAATAAATCACCAAAAATTATAAGAAAATAAACACACTCATATTATTTTATGATATCCACATCATCCTAGGAAATATATACACAAAATGATTTTTTTTTTACAAAATATGGTCTAGCAAATATGTACATAGACCATGGCCAAGGTTTTATCTAAGCAAAAGGTAACTAAGAGTGTGAAGGGCAGAGATATTTAGTTAAGGATGGGTAGGGACTCTAGGGCTTAACCCTTGGGAATCTATAAGTTGGTGCATGAGGACCAATAGGTGATCAACCTTAGCTTTGATGCCTTCCAAATGGATGACCGTGGCATCGTTGGAGCTGGTTGAAGGGTGAACACCTTCATGGACAATAGGAACAGTTCGCTCAATCTCCATTGGAAGGTCCTCTTCAGGGTCCTCTTCTTCCTCTAAATGTTCGGGTGGTTGACTAAATGTGCTATGCATGACCATCTCATCTTCTGATTCTTCATCTTTAGTAGCTTCGTCGCTCTCTTCTTCATCTTCTGATGTTTCAACAACCATATCACTCATTCCCTCACCTACACATGCTATGGGATCTCCTTCTAAGTCACCATTCCTAGCTAAAAAGTAAAAATATCCCTCATGTTTAGCGCCTACTCTCATGTTAACAAGTGAGCTCATGGTGATTTTCTCTTTTTCAGTATTTCCAAGAGGGCGTTCTGCGTATCCATCGTCAAATACATTGAAACCCATGGCTATTCGGGTAACAATACCTCCAATTATTAAGGTGGAATGAGAGGCTTGGTGAAGTTTAACAAAGTGCCTACACAAAAACAATGCTACATCTACTTTAAGTCCATTATAGGCTGCCCACAAGAGAAGAAGCTCCTCTTTAGTTATCCTTCTTGCACGTTGATGTCGTCCTAATATAGTTTTGGACAAAAAGCAGTGAAGGATCCTAAGAGGCTTGCTTCTCAAAGCATTGGTTGTGTAGGAAGTCCTAAAAGGTGAATGTTGTCCTGATAATAAAAGCCAAGCATCTTTCTCATTATATCCTATAGGTGGCTCTCTAAGACCATCAATGGGGGTTCCTAAGAGGCAGTTTAGTGACTGAATGGTCGTGAGATATTGAGTGAAATTCATTTCAAAGCCAATCTAACCAAAGGAATCAGGGTGCTCATGGTCATATTCAAATTTGAAAGTGGAATTGAATTCCAAAGTTAACCTTCTATGAGTTCTACACCTAATTGTAAAAAAAGTTCTCCATCCCATTTTCTCTAAGATACTCATGAATTCATCTTTAATCCCAAGTCTCTCTAAGAGTGTTTCAGTAAAATACCTAGTTGGTAGGATGGGTCTCCTTCGGCGAGCAAGAGGAAATTCTCTTATTGGAAGTAAACTTGGATTTTGCAGCTGGAATGGCTGGTCCAGCTAGTTGGAGGTGCTTGTTGGGGATGACTTGCGTCGGTGCTTGTAGACAAGCTTTGGAGAGGAGGCTTTACGTGGTGGTATCGTGACCAAGAGTGACGAAAATTTATTGGAATTACTTGAAAAAGAGAAGGGAAAAAGGAGTGTCGCTGGGTTCTAAGGTTCTTCAAGATATTTGAAAATGGAGAAGAAGAGTAACGTGCATGGCTTTTGAATAGGATGATTTTGCAAATAAAGTTTTGTACAAATACCATGCAAAAAGAATTTTGAGAGATGAGTGGAGTGTTTAATGTGAGGTTGCATGCTAGAACAGGTGTCCATTAACTAGAAAACAAAATTTGACACCTTGCAATTAAGTGAATAGAAAATGCACACCTAGAAAGTAGCTTTGTACAACTATTGCTTGTTGTGGTGGGATGTCCTGCGAGATGATCTGCTAGACGGTCTTTTCGTGTATGCAGTGCCCCTTTCTCATGCAACCAGTTCTCTCATACGTGACAAGTGTCTTCCACCTCATTAAATTCGTTTAATACCCTATGACATCAGCTTCAATCCCTGTCCACAAAATTCAAACTATGTTACCGTTATGACTATAATAAAATAAAGAAAATAATAATAAAAAATGTAATGAAATCTAATCCTAATTAACATTTAGAAAGAAAGAAAAGAAAAAGGAAAAATAAAATGAAATGAAATAAACTAAAGAAAATTCAAAAATAATACTATTAATTCTAAATAGATATTGTAAAGTAAAATTCATGGAAATAAAATAATAAATGAACGATAGCTACGTAAATATATATATATATATATATATATATATATATATATATATATATATATATATATATATATATATATATACACTATTATATATAATTATTAAGTATATATTATTATTATTATTATATATATGTTTATTTTTATAATTGGGTTACCTCTCAATAAGCACTAATTTTTGATTGTTAGCTTGACCTCTCCCTCTGTGATTATTGGAGTGGATCAATTAAGGAGAAATTTTTCTCCTTGTAGTTCTTTTGGAATATAGTAGGGCTTTAACCTTTGCCTATTGACTTTGAAATTTCCAGTATTCTCGCTCCATACTTCAATGGCTCCATGAGGGAATACTCGTACTACTCGAAAAGGACTGGACCATTGGGATTTCAATTTGCCTAGAAAAAGTCGTAAACGCGAGTTGAACAACAACACATGGTCTCCTTCTTTAAAAACTTTTCTCCGTATGTGCTTGTCGTACCAGGCTTTTGTCCTTTCTTTATAGATTTTTGCATTTTGATAGGAGTCACGTCTCAATTCTTCCATCTCATTCAACTGTAGCAATCTTTTTCTGCCCGCTGCCTTCATGTCAAAATTCAAAGTTTTTATCGCCTAGTAAGCCTTGTGCTCTAGCTCGAAAGGTAAATGACATGGCTTTCGAAACACAAGTCTGAAAGGAGACATCCCAATCGGAGTTTTATAGGCTGTCCTGTAAGCCTAAAGAGCATCGTCTAGCCTTAAAACCCAATCTTTCCTTGCAACATTTACTGTCTTCTACAGGATGCTCTTAATTTCTCGATTTGATATCTCCACTTGTCCACTGGTCTGTGGATGGTAAGGCGTTGCTACTTTATGCATGATCCCATATTTCTTCAAAAGTGTCTCCAACGGTTGATTACAGAAATGGGTTCCTCCATCGCTGATGAGAACTCTCAGTGCTCCATATTTGGTGAGTATAAATTTCTTCAAGAATTTTACTATCACTCTCGCATCATTAGTTGGTGATGCAATTGCTTCTACCCATTTGGAAACATAGTCGAATGCTAACAGAATGTACTAGTTCGAGTGAGATATCGAGAAGAGTCCCATAAAGTCTATGCCCTATACATCAAATATTTCGATTTCCAAAATCCCAAGTAGTGGCATTTTGTCTCTTCTAGACACGTTTCCCATCCTCTGGCATCTATCAGAAGAAATTACAAAATTCTTTGCATCTTCAAAGAGCGTTGGCCAGAAAAATCCTACTTGTAGTACTTTAGCAGCTACCTTAGCCGTTCCAAAGTGTCCTCCATAGAGTGAAGAATGACAGTGAAATAATATTGCTTGCACTTCCTCTTCCAGTATACACCTTATTATTCCATCTCCACATCTCTTGTACAATAAGGGTTCTTCCCAAAAATAATATCTGACCTCAGCAAAGAACTTCTTCTTTTGGTTGTAGCTCAGATCGGGTAGAATAATCCTGCACACAAGGTAATTAACAAAATCAACAAACCAAGGTACCTTGTTATTGTGCACAGCGAAAATTTGTTCTCCTGGAAATGAGTCGTCGATTGGAAAATTCATGTCGTCACCAACGTCATCTTCTCGCTTGACTCTAGACAGATGATCAGCTACCACATTCTCTGCTCCTTTCTTATCTTTGATCTCGTAGTCAAATTGTTGTAGGAGTAATGCCCATCGGATCAATCTCAGCTTTGCATCCTTCTTAGCTATTAGGTATCTAATAGCTGCATGATCCGTGTAAATGGTCACTTTTGATCCAAACAAATAATCTCTGAACTTGTCCAATGCCCATACTATAGCTAGAAACTCCTTTTCGCTGGTTGTGTAATTCATCTGTGCTCCATCAAGAGTTCTACTAGCATAGTAAATAGCATATGGCTTTTTGTCTTTCCTTTGTCCGGTACAGCTCCTACTGCATAATCACTTGCATCACACATAATCTTCAAAAGAAGACTCTAATCTGGTGGTTGAATAATTGGGGCTAATATCAAAGATTCTTTCAACCTGTAAAAAGATTCTAAACAATCCTTGTCAAAAATGAATGGAATATCTTTAGCTAAAAGATTGCACAAGGGTTTAGAAATTTTGGAAAAATCTTTTATGAATCGTCGGTAAAATCCCGCGTGACCTAGAAAACTTCGAATCTCCTTTACTGAGGAAGGTGGCGAAATTTTCTCTATGATTTCTACCTTTGCTTTATCAACCTCAATTTCTTTCTTAGAGACAATGTGTCCAAGAACTACTCCTTGTACCATAAAGTGACACTTTTCCCAATTCAGGACAAGATTTAACTCTTCACAATGTTTTAAAACTTCTGATAGATTAGTCAAACAGTTATCAAAAGAAGTTCCATATACAGAAAAATTGTCCATAAATACCTCCATGATTTCTTCAACAAAATCAGAAAAGATAGCTGTCATGCATCTTTGAAATGTAGCAGGTGCATTATAGAGTCCAAAGGGCATTTGTCTAAAGGCAAATGTGCCATATGGACAAGTAAATGTGGTCTTTTCCTGGTCTAATGGATGAATATAAATTTGATAGAAACCAAAAAAACCATCAAGATAGCAAAAATATGAGTGACCGGCTAATCTCTATAAGATTTAATCAACGTATGGCAAAGGGAAATGGTCTTTACGAGTGGCGCTATTCAATTTCCTATAGTCAATGCACATATGCCATCCCGTAACTGTCCTAGTTGCTATAGTTTCATCATTTTCATTTTTGACTGCAGTAATACCTCCTTTCTTAGGTACTACATGGATTGGACTAACCCATGGACTATCTAAGATAGGATATATTATGCCTACATCTAGCAACTTGGTTATTTCTTTCTTGACTACTTCTTTCATATTAGGATTCAATTTTCATTGAGGTTCAATTGAAGGTTTAAATCCCTCCTTCATTAGTATCCTATGTGTGCAAATGGAAGGGTTTATGGCTTTCAAGTCATGTATATTCTATCCTAATATCTTTTTGTGTTTTCCAAGCAGATTCAACAAAATATCCTCTTGATCATCATCTAATGCAGAATTTATAATTACAGGATATGTAGAGTTTTGTCCAAGAAATGCGTACCTTAATCTAGGAGGTAAGGGTTTGAGTTCTACCTGTGGCTCTTCCTCCTTTTCATCAAACTGGTTTGGATCAGGTTGCCTTTCGTCTTTGGTTTGGAAACTTCTTGCATTGAGCTTTGTCTTTCTTCTTCCACTTCTTGCATCTCCTTGATGTCTTTCAGACAGGAATTCAGTGAGTCGGTGTGTGTTTGCTTAATTAACTTTGTTACCACTTCATCTATCACATCGACTAGCATGCATTCAAAAATTTTGGCTAGTTGTTTCATCATTTCAAACAGATTAAAAATAATTTCTTCATCGCCGACTTTCAATGTAAGCTTTCCTTCTTTTATGTCAATCAATGCTCCAGCTGTAGCTAGGAAGAGTTGACCCAGAATGATTGGAATGTGTATATCTTTGTCCATCTCCAGTACAACAAAGTCTACTGGAATATAAAACTTTCTAACCTTAATCGGCACATCTTTAACTACTCCAATTGCATATTCGACTGATTGATCGGTGAGTTGCAAAATCACTCTGGTGGGCTTCAATTCTCCAATATTTAACTTCTCAAAAACAGACAAGGGCATAAGGCTCACACTTGCTCTAAGATCACATAGAGCTTTATCAATCTTCATCGCTCCTACTTCACATGGTATGGAAAAA